>PVJS01009346.1:0-31250 GCA_004027185.1 Glis glis
GGGAGAGCAGAACAAACAGCCCTGCTGCCGCCGCCGCCGCCGCCGCCGCCGCCAGCGTGCTGACGTCACCGCGCACGCCGCGCGCGCGGCCCCGCGCCGTCGCCGCCGCCCTGCGTGCGTGCCCCGCCCCCGCGCGGGGCGAGAGCGAGCCCCGGAAGGCCGGCCGCGGAGGCAAGGTGAGGGCAGGGCGAGGGGAGCTGGGAGCGCCGCAGACTGAGGGAGGAGGCTGAGGAGACCCCAAGACCTAGTGAGGAGACCCCTATGATGGAGGGAGGGAGCCCCGCAGACCGACAGCGGGGGCTGAGGGAGACCCTAAATGTTCCGGTTTGGGTGGTCGGTGGTTGCGTTGCCCACCCAGCTGTGGGTCCTTGTTCTCGGCTAGTATAGAAATAAAAGCCGGAGCTGGGTATGGTGGCACACGCCTGTAATCCCAATACTTAGGAGGCTGAGACAGGAGGATCGCAGGTTCAAAGCCAGACTCAAAGCCAGACTTCGCAACTTAGCATGACTCTCAGAAACCTAGTGAGATCGTTTCCAAATAAATAAAAAATCGGGCTGGGGAGTATAGCTTGGAGGTAGAATGCCTCTGGCTTCAGTCCCCATTACCACCACCAAAAAAACCCCAAAACACAGAAGAACAAAAACCGAAACTGCTGGAGGCTTAAGCAAGGTTTTATTATTGAAGGCAGAAAGGAGATGGGGGGGGGACAGACCACCACGTCAGAGAGGGACGTGATGGAGTGTCTCAGAAGTGAGACACTATTTGCCTTTGAAACCTCTGTCTTTATATAGGAATTTATTATCCTGTCCCTCCTATCCTGCTAGCCAATAGTTTTGTTTTTCCCCACCAAAAAGTAGGGCTGCCCCCCCCCCTGTTATATCTTTGCAGTGTTAGCTCTTTTTGGTGGCCCCTTTTGTTCATCCTAGCAAGGACAGACTGGTCTGACATCACTAATCATAGTGCTGCAGGGCCTACATTGTTCTTTGTTCATTTTTACTAACTCTTCAGAAAAAAAAGTCTTGATACTTGTATCTTTGTGTAAGTTTTAACATCTTTAACTCTTATGGTAACTTACAGACTTAATAGCCCCTGTAGTTGCTGGCTTGTTTTGTAACACGGGAATGTGGCTTTCTAAAGTAAGAAGGCTTTAACTACTTTTGCATTATTATTAGTAATCAATACTGGGTTAATGCAGCCTGCTTTTTCATCTTTTAATTTGGTATGAACTTTGTGAGAGTCTGCATGATTTCTAACCCTTCCCCCCTTCAGAGTCCAGGCCTATGCAACTTTTCTCCAGTGTCCTTCTGTGTAGCTTATCTTAGTTGTTATGGTAACTACCTGAACTGCCTGCCTGCTTGCTTGTTGTAGAGGGGAAAAAAGAATCTCTGCTTTCTTGTAATGTAGGGCTTTAGCTATTTTTGCACTCTTATTGGTAATTAATACTGGTCAGTCTCCATCACTAAAGACCTAATGAAGGGCCCTCCTCTGACCCAGGGAAGAAACCCTGCAGACTGAGGGAGGGGGCTGAGAGAGACCCCAAATATCTAATGAAGGGACCTCTCTGACCCAGGGAGGAGACCCCCCAGGCCGAGAGGGGAGGCTGATGAGAGGCGGAAGACATAGGAGGGGATCCTGCTGACTCAAGAAGACCCTGAAGACCGAAGGGGGAGGCTGATGAGACCCCAAAGACCTAATGAGGAGACCTTCTCTGACCCAGGAGACCCCACAGACCGAGGGAGGGGCTGATGAACCCTGTAAACCTAATGAGGGGATCCCTCTGGCCCAGGGAGGAGACCCTGCAGATAAAGAGAGGGGGCTGAGGGAGACCTACAGACCAAAGGCAGGGCCTAAGAGAACATCCAGTACTTGGGAAGCTGAGACAGGAGGATTGCAGGTTGGAGGCCAGCTTCAGCAACTTAGCAAGACCCTGTTTCCAAATAAAAAATAAAATAGGGCTGGGGGTGTAGTTCAGAGGTAGAATCCCCCTGAGTTCCATCCCAGTACCACACACACACACACACACACACACACACACACACACACACACATACAGGATCTGATGATAGATCCTCAAGGAGAGGACACTAGAGGAGACCCCCAAGGACTAATGGAAGAGGAGACAGATAAACATTGTTACCCTTTATTTATGTTTGTGGTACTGGGGATTGAACCCAGGGTCTCTCTAATATTAGGCAGGTGCTCTACCACTGACCTATAACCCCAACCCTTTATTTATTTATTTATTGGCACTGGGGATTGAACCCAGGGCCATTCTACCTCTGAGCTACACCTCCAGCCTTTTTTTAAAAATTTTGAAACAGGGGCTTACTAAATTGCTAACGCTAGCCTTGAACCTGCAATCCTCCTGTCTTAGCCTCCCAAATACTGAGATTACAGGCATGTACCACCATGCTGGGCTCCGGGCCTTTTAAAAATTTTTGAGACAGGGTCTTCCTAAGTTGCCTAGGCTGGCCTCAAACTTGCAATTCTCCTGCCTCAGCCTCCTGAGTAGCTGGGATTACAGGCTTGCCTAACCACTGAAACCCATTTACTGTGTGTGTGTGTGTGTGTGTGTGTACGTACAAACACTCAGGATTGAACCCAAGGGCATTCTATGTCGGAGCTACACCCCAAGCCCTTTTTCTTTCTTTTTTTTTTTTTTTGAGGTACCGGGGATTGAACTCAGGGACATTCTACCTCCATGCTACACCCCCGGCCCTATTTTTTATACTTTATTTTGAAACTGGGTCTCACGAAGTTGCGGAAGGCCTCACTAGGTAGAGAGAGAGAGAGACAGGGAGAGAGAGAGAGAGAGAGAGAGAGCTGAGGCTGGCCGCGAACCCGGATTCTCCGGTCTCCGCCTCCCAAAGTACTGGGATAACAAGCGTGCGCCACCACGCCTGGCCCTTTTTCATTTTTTATTTTCAAACAGGGTCTCACAAATTCCCAGAGGGCCTGGTTAAATTGCTGAAGCTGGCCTTGAACCTTCAATACCCCTGTTGCAGCCTTCTAAATACTGGGATTACAGGCATGCATCCATATTGGTTACCCTTTATTTTAACAAAGTGTGAAATAAAATATTAGATATAAGAACTAAATGAGTTAAGTATAACTGATTTATTAAAATTTCCTTATAACTTTGTATCGCAGAATATTGAAACTTGTGAATATTGCCTGGCTCCAAATTCTGCACACTTAGCAATTTGTGGACAATGATCAGAAATGGAAAAAAATAGGACAATACATAGGGTTGTGTAAATATAGAACGTGTTTGTTGCTGTTGTTAAGGAAACCAGAATGTATCCAGTTTAAGCTTGGTTGTCTTGTATTACTCATTTAAAATATTATTGTTATAGACAACAGATGTTTTGGAAGTAATTGGGAGCTGCCAGTTTGGTCACATAATAAAACTGTCCTTTTTTTTTTTTGGTGGCACTGGGGATTGAACCCAGGGGCATTCTACCTCTGAGCTATACTCCCAGCCCTATTTTACTTTTATTTGGAAACAGAATCTTGCTAGATTAATGAGAGTCTCCCTACCTGCTGAGATTGTCCTGGAGCCTGCGATCCTCCTGTCTCAGACTCCCAAGTACTGGGATTATAGGCCTGCACCACCACATCTGTCTAAACTGTCATTATTTATGAATGTTTAGAGGAAAATAGAATGCTACTGAGAAATACATTGGCCAGTTATTAAGTAAAGAAATATAAACCAGGTGTGGTAGCATATACCTGTAATCCCAGTACGTGGGAAGCTGAGACAGGAAGATCATAGGTACTAGGCCAGCCTCAGCAATTTAGTGAGACCCTTTCAAAATTTAAAAAAGGGATGGGGTGTAGCTCAGAGGTATAATGCCCCTGGGTTCCATCTCTAGAACCAATAAATAAATAAAAAGGGCTGGGATGCCTGTAATCCCAGTACATAATAGGCTAAGACAGGAGGATCACAGTTTTTTTTGTGTGTGTGTGGTACTGGGGATTGAATCCAGGGGCATTCTACCTCCAAGCTCCACCCCAGTCCTATTTTTTATTCTTTATTTTGAAACAGGGTCTCACTAAGTTGTGGAGGGCCTCACTAAGTAGCTGAGGCTAGCTGCGAACCCGTATCCTCCAGTCTCAGCCTCCCAAGTACTGGGATTACAAGCGCACTACCACGCCCGGCTAGGATCACAGATTTGAGAACAGCCTCAGCAATTTTGCGAGGCCCCCAGCAACTCTGTGAAACCCTGTTTCAAAATAAAACATAAAATACGGCTGGAGGTGTAGCTCAGAGGTAAAATGCCCCTGGGTTCAATACCCAGTACCACAAAAAAGTAAAAGTTTGGATAGTATAGATAGGAGGTAGAATGTCCCTTGGTTCAATCCCCAGTACCAAGAAATATATATATTATGTATTTCAAATTATAGATATTGTATAATTTTATATATAAGGTGAGGTTGGGGTACAGAAAACAAACTATGTTCTTTTATTATAGTCATACTTCACTTTAGACAAAAACCATATATCTAACTTGATAGACTAGACCAAAGTGGTGGCTGTTGCCTATTGTTAGAAATGAAATCGAACCTGAATAGACCAAGGAAGGTGCAATGGCAGTTCCAAAAGCTATCTCCAAAAGTCTTTTAGAAGAAAAATGTCTCATTGTTTTCCATAGTGCCTAGCCAAACTTCTCATATATTGCTCAAACTCAGGAGTTGATTATCTGGTTCAATGAATTTAATAAAAATGGTCTTATTACTACCCAGGCGTGGTGGCATGCCTATAATCCCAGTATTTGGAAGGCTGAGACAGGATTGCAGGATCAAGGCCATCTTCAACAATTTAGCAAGACCCTCAGCAACTTAGTGAGGCTCTGTTTTGAAATAAAAAAATAAAATAGGGCTGGGGATTTAGCTCGAAGGTAGAATGCCCCTGGGTTCCATCCCCAGCACCCCCCAGAAAAAAAATCCCAAGTGTTGCAAAATAATAATCATACTTTTGGGACAACTGAATAAGCCATATGGAACAGAATGAAGTTGTATCCTTGCCTCACGCCATATACAAAACTCAACTAAAAATAGGCTTAAATATAAGAGCTGAAACTATAAAACTCTTAGAAAGAAACCTAAGGTAAATCTTCATGACCTTTGACTTGGCAATGGCTTATTAGACATGACACCAAAAGCACAAGTTACAAACAAAAGACAGCACATTGGCCTTTTTACTTTATCTTTGTGGTACTGGGGATTAAACCTAGGAGCGTTCTGCCTCTGAGCTACACTCCCAGCCATTTTTTATATTTTATTTTGAAGCAGGGTCTCCCTAAGTTGCTGCTTAAAGCCTTTCTTTTTTTTTTTTTTTTTTTTTTTTGCGGTACCGGGGATTGAACCCAGGGGCGTTTTACCTCCGAGCTACACCCTTGGCCCTATTCTTTATACTTTATTTTGAAACCGGGTCTCACGACGAAGTTGCGGAGGGCCTCACTAAGTAGCTGAGGCTGGCTGTGAACCTGAATTCTCCAGTCTCCGCCTCCCAAGTACTGAGATTACAAGCTTGCGCCACCACGCCCGGCTAAGCCTTTTTACTTTATTTAAATAATCTTTGTGGTACTGGGGATTAAACCCAGGAGGTTCTGCCTCTGAGCTACACTCCCAGCCATTTTTATATTTATTTTGAAGCAGGGTCTCACTAAGTTGCTGAGGCTGGCCTGGATCCTCCTGTCTCAGCCTCCCAAGTACTGCGATTGGAGATGTGCATGACTATACCAGGATAAATTGTCCTTTCTTGGTCAAAACCTAAAAAAATTTTTTTTTGGTGGGGGACAGAGGGAGAATAAATGAAGGAATCACTTCCACTAACATGTACATATGTGAGAATACCAATGCCAATCTCAATATCATGTATGGGGAAAGGGGGAATGGGGAGGGCGTTGGGGGTAAGCTTACCAAGTGCTGTGTGCATGTTATCACTATCACTATGAACTATATTATGATGTGAGACTATAAGACAATAATGCTCTAATGAAAGTATAAAAAAATTTTTAGATTTTTAGCTGGGCATGGTAGTACACTCCTATAATCCCTGTATTTGGGAGGCTGAGAAAAGAGGATTGCAGGTTCAAGGCCATCCAGCTTTAACTTAGCAAGACCCTTTCAAAATTAAAAAAAAAAAAAGCCAGGCGTGGGGGCCCACACTTGTAATCCCAGTACTTGGGAGGCTGACACGAGGATCGCAGGTTCGCAGCCAGCCTCAGCTACATGGTGAGGCCCTGTTTCAAAAATAAAGAATAAGCCAGGCGTGGTGGCGCACATTCTTAATCCCAGTATTTGGGAGGCTGAGACAGGAGGATCCCAGGTTAGCGGTCAGCCTCAGCTACTTAGTGAGACCCTGTTTCAAAATAAAGAATAAAAAATAGGGCTATGGGTGTAGCTCAGAGGTAGAATGCCCCTGGGTTCAACCCCCGTTCCGCAAAAAAAAAAAAAAAAAGAAAAAAAAAAGGCTGAGCCAGGCATGGTAGCATACACCTATAATCCCAGTACTTGGGAGGCTGAGACCCAAGGATCACAGGTTCGAAGCCAGCCTCAGCAACTTAGTGAGGCCCTGTTTTATTTATTTTTTGGTGGTACTGTGGATTGAACTCAGGGTCATTCTACCTCCGAGCTACACCCCAGCCCCGTTTTTAATTCTTTATTTTGAAACAGGGTCTAAGTTGCGGAGGGCCTAAGTAGCTGAGGCTGGCCGTGAACTTGTGATCCTCCTGTCTCAGCCTCCCAAGTACTAGGATTACAAGCATGCGCCACCTCGCCCGGCTGAGACCCTGTTTTAAACTAAAAAATAAAATAGGGCTAGGGGTGTAGTGTAGCCCAGAGGTAGAACTCCCCCTGGGTTCAATACCTACCTAGTACTACCAAAAAAAAAAAAAAAAAGCCTGGCTAGGGGTGTGGGTCAATTGTAGGGCATGTGCTTGAAGACAAGGCCCCAGGTTCTCTCCCCAGCGTGTGCATGTGTGCACGTGGGCGCGTGCACACACACACACAGAGAAAAACTTGGCCTGGCTTTACACTGATTTAACACTGAAGAAGGCTCTTCAGCAGAAAATTTCACTTATACAAGGACACTGAGGTCTATGAGGTTAGTTGTTTTGCAATCAGACTTAATCTATATGTACCCCTGTCAAAACACCATTTGTTGAATGTATATAGACTAGAAACCCTTTTTCTTTTCATATTTATTTATTTTGTGGTACTGGGATTGAACCCAGGGGCATTCTACCTCTGAGCTATACCCCAAACCCTATTTTATTTTGAAACAGGGTCTCACTAAATTGCTGAGGCTGTCTTTGAACCTGTGATCCTCCTGTCTCAGACTCCCAAGAGCTGGGATTACAGTCATGCACCACCACGCCCGGCTTTACTTTTATTTTGAAACAGTGCCTGGCTAGGTTGATGAGAGTCTCACTACTTGCTGAGGCTGTCATCAAACCTGGAATACTCCTGTTTTAGCCTCCCAAGTACTGGGAGTACGAGCATGGGCCACTACACCTGGCCCTATTTTATTTTATTTTTTTTTGGTACTGGGAATTGAACCCAGTACCTCCAAGCTATACCCCAGCCCTGTTTCATGTTTTATTTTGAAACAGGGTCTCACTAAGTTGCAGAAGGCCTAACTAAATTGCTGAGGCTGTCCTTGAACCTGTAATCCTCCTGTGTCAGCCTCCCAAGTACTAGGATTACAAGCATGTGCCACCACGCCAGGCCCCCATTTTATTTCTAAGTTTGAAACAGGGTCTCATTAATTTGCTGAGGGCCTAAATTGCTGAGGCTGGCTTTGAACCTATGATCCTCTTGTCTCAGCCTCCCAAGTACTGGGATTACAAGCGTGTACCACCTCACCTGGCTGAGACCCTGTTTTAAACTAAAAATAGGGCTGGGGGTGGTGTAGCATAGCCCAGAGGTAGGATTATGGGCATGCACCACCAAGCCCATCTTAACCTGGAACCCTTTTTATTTACTTTTTTGGTACTGGGGATTGAACCCAGGGGTATTCTACCTCTGAACCACACCCCCAACCCTATTTAATTTTTTTTTTTTAGTAGTATTGGGAATTGAACCCAGGGGTATTCTACTTCTGAGCTACACCCCCAGCCCTATTTCCCTATTTTTATTTTTAATTTTCAAACAGGGTCTCACTAAATTGCTGAGAGCCTTGCTAAGTTACCTAGGCTGGCCTTGAACCTGCAATCCTCATGTTTCAGCCTCCCAAATACTGGGACTATAGGTGTACACCACCAGGCTCAGCCAACACTTTGCCTTAAGAGAACAAGCTTTGGAGCTGGGCATGGTGGTGCAGGCTTGTAAACCTAGTACTTGAGAGGCTGAGACAGGAGGATCACAGGTTTGAAGCCGGCCTCAGCAATTTAGTGAGGCTCTCAGCAACCCAAAGAAACTCTGTTTCCAAATAAAAAACAAAAAAATAGGGCTGAGTGTGTGGCTCCACAGTAACGTGCCCTTGGGTCCAATCCCCAGTACCACAAAAAGAAAAACAAAAGCCTGGTATGGTGGCGCACGCTTATAATCCCAGTACTTGGGAGGCTGAAACAAGATCTCAGGTTCACGGCCAGCCTCAGCTACTTAGTGAGGCCCTCTGCAATTTAGTGAGAGAGACCATGTTTCAAAAGAAAAAATAAAATAGAGCTGGATGTGTAGCTCAGAGGTAGAATGCCCCTGGGTTCAGTCCCCTGTAAAACACACACACACACAGCCCCGGAGTAACGCAAAGGTGGAACACAAATGGGCTAAGACATTATGGAAGTGGTTCGCTGAAAACATCCCCACCACCGCTGGCATCCTCGCTGGTGAGCTCAGGGACTGTGCTGCCAGTTCCATTCATCAGACCTCTGACAGGGTTCGTTGATGTGGCATGACCCCCATCATACGCTACCACAGTGAGGATCATACACCAGCCGTGTAATACCAACACAGAGGTCAAAAACTGAAACCAAGCCGGGTGTGGTGGCTCATGCTTGTAATCCAAGTACTTTGGAGGCTGAGACAGGAGGATCACAGGTTTGAGGACAACCTCAGCAAGCAGTGAGACTCTGATCAACCTTGCAAGACCCTGTTTCAAAATAAAACTAAAATAGGGCTGGGGGTGTAGCTTGGAGGTAGAATGCCCCTGGGTTCAATCCCCAGTCACACACACACACACACACACACACACACACACACACACACACAAAACTGAAACCAAAGCAAATGCTTGAAAGTTAAAATCCATTATGAAGCACGATCTATTCCTAACATTCAGTGGCTCCCACCCAAAAAGGAAGGACATAAAGGAGGCATTCAGCCAGTGGCTGTATTTAATAAGCAAAGTATCAAGATCTAATTACCCAAATTTTATTATTCCAATTGCTGTGTAAAAAGAGAAATGTCACAGCCACTTGGTGGAATGTATTTCTGCAGCCTTCAAACTGAAACAGGATCCACATGACTGTAGGACAGGCCCTGGGTTACACCCCTCAGAAGGAAATGGCAGAGTCTTCACCAAAATCAGCTAACAGCATGTTCCAGCAACACACACCCTAGTACTGCTTACACACCAAGGGAGAGAGAACTATGCAGCACATGGCATCCCTTGAAACAGGGAAGGAGAGATTATTCTGCACGAATATCATCTTTGGAGTCTGGGTCACTCTGTCCCATGTTGGCCTCCACAGCAGCTGGGACAGGAGCAGCAACTATTTGGGCATTTCCTGCCTCTGCAGCCAGTGACAGGACCTCGCTTCCAGGCTCAGCTTCACAGCTCCCCTTCTCAGAGGCTGTTTCATGGGCCGTCTGCTGTTCCAGAGGCTCTTGGGTGTGGGGGTCGCCAGTGGCCTCCGCTGCTTCCACAGGGCCCTCGCCCTGCACCCCGCTGCTATCTCTGGCTGGCGTGCCTTCCCCATCCACGGCCCTCACAGCAGCTGTGATCACCTCCGCTAACACCTCTGCAGCCACCTCCTCTGGGGTCTCTTCCTTCTCCTCACCCCCCTCTATTTCAGGATCAACGTTTTCATCAGCGAAAGGGTCCTCACCCTGGACAGAAAGGAAATGCAGGTAAGTTGGAGCAAAGAGCTTGAAGGAGCCCCAGGTCACCAGGAGCCAGAGACACTTAGGCTACCCTACCCGAGGTAATCCTAGGGCCCTGAGCCAACAGGTGCAAACATTCAGAAGGCTTTGCCACAACTATTGTTTTTATTTTGGGGGGAGGAAGTACTGGAAATTGAACCCAGGGGCATTCTACCTCTGAGCTACAACTCAGCCCTTTTTATTCACTTAGTTTGAGAGTAACAACGAACCTATGATCTTCCTGTCTCAAGTCTTCTAAGTACTTGGATTACAGGTGTGCACCATTGCACCTGGCTTATTTTTATCTTTATTTTTTTGTAGGGACTGATTGAGCCCAGGGCATTCTACCTCTGAACTACACCCCTAGCCCGTTTTATTTTTGAAATAGGGTATTGCTAAGTCCCTGAGGGTCTCGCTAAGTTACGGAGGCTGGCCTGGAACCTGCGTTCCTCTTGCCTCAGCCTCCCAGGAAATCTCCAGTTATCACATAGCTAGGCCTAATGCATTCCAATGACCCTCAATTCTTTAGAAGGCTCAAATACTGTACTCTGGATGCGATTCCACACTGATCCTTCATTTCAAAGACTCTCCCTGTCCACTGAATTCCCAAACACAAACCTTGAGGTATTTTTCCAGCATCTTCACTATATGTCTGTTGTTTAAAACACTCTTAGCCACATGGAGGCTTGTTTTCTTGAACTGTTCAGCAGCCAACTGCAAAGGGAACCAAATGTGAGGTTTTAAAAATGGCACAGAGGAGCAAGAGAACAAACCTGCCAGATTACCCTGAGCTGCCCTGAGAGGCAACTACCATCCTTCACTGAGGCAAATCTCAAAATGCTAGGCTCTGGCCAGGTGTGGCAGTGCACAACTGTCATCCCAGTGCTTAAGAGGCTGAGACAGGAGGATCACCGGTTTGAGGCCAGCCTTGGCAACTTAGTGAGACCCTGCTTCAATATAAAAAATAAGAAGGGCTGGGGATGTACAGGTAGAATGCCCCTGAGGAGTTCAATTCCCAGTAATGAAAACAAAAAAACAAACAAAAAAGCCAGGTTCTAAGAATGAAAGAAAGTTCCAGAGAGCCTCTGGAATGAAGATGCTGAAACCAAGTGGAAAAGTTTAATAAAATTTTTCCCCCTTGTGGTACTGGGTATGGAACCCAAGGGCAGTCTACCTCCAAGCTACACTCCCAGCCCTATTTTAATTTTTATTTGGGAACAGGGTCTTGCTGAGTTGCTGAGGGCCTCACTAAGTTTCTGAGGCTGGCTTCGAACCTACCATCCTCCTGTCTCAGCCTCCCAAGTACTGGGATTATAGGTGTACACCACCACACCCGGCTAAATTTTGATAATTCTTAAGATAAAAGTAGCTGGGCGTGGTGGCGCACACATGTAATCCCAGTATTTGGGAGGCTCAGACAGGAGGATCACAGGTTCAAGGCCAGCCTCAGCAACTTAGTGAGGCCCTCTGCAACTTAGTGAGATCCTGCTTCAAAATAAAAAATAAAAATAGGGCTGGGGGGTGTTGCTTAAGAGATAGAATGCCTCTGGGTTCAATCCCCAGTACCAAAAAAATAAAAGCAGAGACAGGTGTGGTGGCTCATGCTTGTAATCCCAGTACTTTGGAAGGCTGAGACAGGATCACAAGTGCAAGGTCAGTCTCAGCAACTTAGACTCTGCTTCAAAATAAAAAAATAAGGCCAGGCTTGGTGGCGCATGCCTGTAATCCCAGTACTTGGGAGGCTGACACAAGGAGGATCACAGGTTCGAGGACAGCCTCAGCAAGTAGTGAGACTGTTTCAATATATTAAAAAAAAAAATAGGGCTGAGGGTGTAGCTTGGAGGTAGAATGCCCCTGGGTTCAATCCCCAGCACCAAAAAATAAAATAAAACAAAAAGGCCCGAGAGTATAGCTTGGAGGTAGAATGCTCCAGAGTTGAATCCCCAGTACCCCCAAAATAAATAAATAAAAATAAAATGAACCCAGGAGCATTGTACCTCCCAGCTACACTCTCAGCCCTTTTTAAAACTTTGAAACAGGGTCTTCCTACATTGCTGAGGATCTCACTAAGTTGCTGAGGCTGGCCTGCAACGTTTAATCCTCCTGTCTCAGCCTCTCAAGTACTGGGACTGTAGGTGTTCACTACCACACCCAGCGTTATTTGATAAATTCTAAGCAAAACATTTTTTTACTTTTTTGGGGGAAACAAAAAAGAGATGGGTCTACCTATGTTGCCCAGGCTGGCCTCGAACTCCTCAAGTGATCTTCCTGCCTCAGCCTTCTATGGAGCTGAAGCACAGATGCTTACTACTGCACTAGGTTCACCTTTTAGTAGAAACTGGAGTGAGCCTTACCATTGAGGGAATGACAGACTTGAAACACAGCCAGAGCCCTACAGATGTGAGCACTCCTGGTAAAGAGAAGGCTGACTCCCACCCCAGCTGCTAACCCAGGAATGCTCACCCGGGTGCCCCTGACTGGAGGGGACTCACCCTGCGGTTGTGGTTGTGGTCCACAGAGTGCAGATGCCGCTGCAGGAGCTGGTGCTGGGCAGGAATCAGCATGTCACAGGCCAGGCAGTGCGCTGCCTCAATCTTTTTGAAGAAGTGCTCCTGGCCAATCCCTGTAATGGAACCAAGCAAGGGTACCTTCTTCGTCCTCCCCAACAAACGCCCATTTTCTCCCTGAAATGCCCTGGGAGGTTTCAGCTAGGGCAGAATGGGACAGGCAGTGCTGATGCCCCCTCTGCAGGAACATGGCATCAGAATAGCCTGGCTACACCCAGAAATTTGGAGGGGGGGTTACTGGGGAGTGAGCCCCAGGGGTATTCTACCTCCAAGGTACACCCCAGTACTTTTTTATTTTGAAACAGTATCTCACTAGGTCGCTAAGAGTCTCACTACACTGCTGAGGCTATCCTCAAACTTGAGATCCTCTTGTCTCAGTCTCCAAGAACTGGGCTTACAGGCATGTACCACCATGCCCAGTTATGCCCGGGAATTCTGCATGTCAACTTCCAGTCTTCTTTTCGTCCCAAGGGGAATAACATCAGCTTACTTAACACCACTTTGAAGGGCCGCCCGTGGAGTGGTGACCTTATGGGGCCACGCTCAGGGATTTCCATCACCACGTGCTCTTTCTAAAGAACTGAACTTCATATTCTCAGCAGCCCTTGTGCTGGGGATGGAGCCCAGGTGAGTTCTACCTCAAGCTGCACTGTGTGTTGAGGGCCACCCTCTGCGCCTTAAAATCATCCAGAATCACCCACATCCTGGGATCACAAGTCACCTTTGAAAGGATCTGGTTTTGGTTTCGTGCTTTCCTTCTCCATCAGTTCCTGACGCCGCTTCTCAATCTTCTTGTTCCTGTTCACAATGTATTCCTAGAGGGGTGGGAGATGGCACCAAATGAAACGGGGAGGGCTATATTTCTCAACTGCCCAGAGGGTGGGAATTCACTACCAGATAGCTCTATGGGCAGAACCTACAGGGACTTGTACAACTGGGTGAATCTGGGAGAAGAAACTTTGACCACCTCTAGACCTCCTGCTTCCCTTCCCATCCCTTCACTGCAAGGGATCTGACGCCTAGGGGATCATCAGGAAACTCCACAGCGGAGTCCAAATGTCCTTTACCTGGAGGAACTCCACCGTCTTGTCTGGCAGCTTGGTACTTATAAACCGCAGTGTCTCCTTGTGAAATTTGCTTTGCAGATGCTTCTGGATTTCTTCATCTTCAAAGCTACGAAACTTGCACACAGAGCAGGCAAACTGAATCCTGGGAAGGGAAATGGAAAGAGCAGTGAGGCAGGATCTGCTGCTCACTTCTGGATAGAGCTGAAATGGAAAAGCGTGATTTCTGAATCAAGACTTCTGGTAGGGAGGCGCAGCAGCAGTTACCCCAACTCCCCATCTGAACAACAGGACACAGTTGTGCAGGTACTTCAGCATGCTCCAGAGCAACTCCTTGACAGACCAGTCTCTCTGCCCCAAGGCCTTTAAGGTAATACCCTAAGGTGGTGACTTTAAATTTTTATGTGTGGTACTGGGGATGAAACCCAGGGACCTTCTACCTCCGGGCTACACTCCTAGCCCTACTTTATTTTTAATTTGGAAACAGGGTCTAAGTTGCTGAGAGCCTCACTAAGTTGCTGAGGCTGGCCACGAACCTGTGATCCTCTTGTCTCAGCCTCCTAAGTACTGGGATTATAGGCGTGCACCACCTCGCCTGGCTACATGGCGACTTTTTGAGCTCCAGCTGACTGCTCTGGGGCCCCATGGTTTTAGCTCCATAGCTTCTCTGCAACCAGTGGGATGACAAACAACAGCTTTATTTTATGTGAGGGAAAAATTCCTACCCAGGCACGGTGGCACACATCTCTCATCCCAGGAACTTGAGAGGCTGAGGCAGGAGGATTGCAGGTTCAAAGCCAGTATGGGCAACTTAGCTAGATCCTGTCTCAAAACAAAATAAAAATGACTAGGGATATAGCTCTGTGGGAAATAGCCCTGGGTTCAGTCCCAGTACTATTTAAAAAAAAATAAAAACAGAAACCTCATACAATTCAAACCCTCACAAAACCCAAAACTAGGTTTCCCTTGGGATTCCATGTAAAGACACAGCATTTTAAATTCTACAGATAAAAGGTGGGGCTTCTGTGTCATGTACTTCCAAAGTCTCCCAAATATCATCAGGCTGTATGACCAGGTGAGATCAGCCTGTGGCCCCCAGCATGAGACGCTTTTGCCTCGTGGCACTCAGGATTTCTCCTCTGCCAACTCGGACCTCTGTCAGCTCCCAGACACCCAGCTCTAATCTGACTACCACCACTAGATACTTTTGCTTTTGCAGATAACCCCAACAGAGGAGTGAAGAGGAGAATGTCACAGGTCCCATGAACAGGGCTGCCAAGAAGCTACCCAAGAGACGCGGGGATTTGCATTTCCCTCTGCACCTTTACCCCTCTGTGATGATCTCTGAATCCCTTTGAGATCCTTGGTAACTAGTGCAGAGTCTAAGGATTCCTTTAAGAAAGAGTTATCTCAGCCGGGCATGGTGGCACACGCCTGTAATCCCAGTACTTGGGAGGCTGAAACAAGAGGATTTCAAGTTTGAAGTCAGTCTCGGCAACCTAGGGAGACTGTTTCCAAATAAGAAAGAAAATAAGAAATAAAACCGGCTTGGGGGTGTAGCTCGGAGGTAGAATGCCTCTGGGTTCAATCCTTAGTACCACACACACAAAAAAGGACCAAAGCACTTTTGTGCCGGCTCTGCTGAATGAAGGTCACTTTCTAGGATGCTGGAACACCAGGCCAGGGGACAGGACACCCCTCAGGCCTGCTGAAGACCAAGGGAGCCCCCTGCTGGGCATGTCTGGGCCACACAACCCCACCAGCAAGGCTACAACTCCTGAGGCAAGGTAGAGAAGGAAGGTGGCCAGAGAGATTCTTCAAGAGCAAGAGCCTAATTTCACCTACATTTCCCACACACTCAGCTGTTTCCATGTTTTGACTCCCACTGACTTGGCCATGATTTCCTCACACCTGGAGTCAGATCAAACAGGGCTCCCTTAAATTATGGAGGGAGGACTGGTAAACACAGAAAAGCCTGGACAGCCCCCAGGTCCAGCCACCTGCAGCAAAGCTTCTGCGCCCACTCCTCGCCTCCACCACTCCCCCGTGCCTCACCTGTCAGCGGCTCGGTCCCGCATCCTGTCTCTCCTCCTCTGCTTTTCCCGTCTCTTCTTCACCTCCTCGTCCTCCTCATCCTTCTCTCCTGTAACAGAGAGGTCCCGTCCAGATGCTCTCAGGAGCCTGTAGAGGAGCCAAGCTCCAGCACCTCTCAGGGCTGCAGCTTGGCTGCCACACCCACGCCTGACTTCTGCCTCTACAACGTGGCAAGGCCAGGTCACCCCGAGGCACCAAGGGGCCACCAAAGCCTTCCAATGGACAAGGGCTTTGATGAGAGCCCAGAGGAGCCACCTCACTCCTCAAGTGGCCTGCCAATCCCCTCACAGGTGGCCCGCCTGCTCTGTCCTGCCTTCCTGCCAATCGGGTGCCCTAGTGCTGGTCTTCTCCCGCTGTGGCTTAAGGAGAGAAGGTCTCCTCAGGGAGAGGCAGCAGCTGGAAGGCCTTGGGAAGTAAAGCAAGCCGCTCTACTGCCCTCTGTCCCACCTCTGGGTGGGCTGTGACGACTGTCCCGTTGGCCTCATCTGAGCTAGGGCCGCAGCAGGTGTGACAGTCCTTGCTGGCCCGATCTCTATCTTCCACTCACAAAAACCGCCAGCCTAGGGCTTCCCCTAGGCTGCATGGAAAGCAGTCCTAGAAACAAAAATGGGAGAGACCCATTGGTCCTCCTGTCCATCCCCTGGGGCCAGCGCAGGAGCTCACTGGAGACCCCTGCAGCCAGTGTCCCAGCTTGAGGCCAGGCAAGTCCCAAGGCTCAGGGACAGGGCCGGATGCTGGAAAAAGGTTGGAGAAGCATCTGAACTGTGACCCCTACCCCTGAAGCCAGTCCCGAGACTGTCCCACGAAGATGGCGACCGGCGTGCGCTGCTCAGAAGCCTCTCAAAAGGGCGTGTGGGACTTTTGGCAAGAGGTCACTGCCTGAAACTATGACTGCTGTTTAAGAGCAAAGTCATCCCGGGTAGGTAGCAGGACCTGTGCGCAACAAACACGTCACCTTTGCTTTAGCATTGACCCGCTGCATGAGCTGCTGGAGGCTTGGTGTGGTCCTGCACTACAGACAGGACTGCTTCAGAGTGCAGGGCAGGGCCTCAGAGCTGGCTAAGCCTGAGAGCCCAAGAATGGAGCCGAACCAAGGGCCTTTGCCACTGATGGCCACAGGGCCGGCTTGCGATTCTTTGGGTGACCAACTATCGGGCAGGCCAGGGAACAAGAAGAGAAGTGAGTGGCTCCTGGGAGACCACAAGGCGACAACAGCTCAGGCTTTGTATCCAGTCCCTCCAAGGGGAGTAGCCTCGTTCTGCTCTTGCTGCTTGCTTTGGGCTCTGGAGTGCCCTGCGCCGGAACTGACAAGACCTCCTGAGCAGTGGCTGCCTCTTGAGATCTGGGCCTGGGTGTACCTGACAATCGCCCCACTACCTCTCCACCCCAGTACAGAGGCTGAGGCACAGCCCTGAGCTGGCAACTGAGGGAACTGGACACAATGAAGCCCAGGAAAACAGTTCAGGCTGGAGGGGAACAGAGAAGATGGGCCAGAATGAGGGCCTCTTCTCTCTTCTTCCTTACCACCATGAATGTCACAGATACCAAGAGATGCCCCCCCAACACCCATCAAGTAAGTCAAACAGCTCAAGTCTAGCAAATGCTGCTGCAGACATTTCAGAGCAAAGCCTCAGGGTGATACCACGGCCTGGCCCACCAGGAGCTGCAGCCCTCCTCTACCCTGAGCCCTGGGCCTTTCCATGCAGGCCTCTGGCTTGCTCAGAAGCCCACACTAGATGGGAAATGGGCACACACAGGAAAGCCACAAGGGACCCCGGGTGACGCCTACCTCTCTGCCTCCCAGAGTCGCAGAACTCGTCCTCCTGAAAAAGGGCACACACAAAGTTGGGTAGTGAGGGGATACTTCCAGAATTCTCCACAACCAGTCCAGCCCCCTGCCATCACCTGGTAGGTGGTCTCAGCCTAGACCCAGGATATGAGCAGCCTGGTATCAGCACAAGCTGGGCCTTGGCACAGAGCCTGAGTGTCTTGTTACGACTCCTGGTTGCCTTCAGAGACACTCTGATGATGATTTTCTTGTCATTAAGTCAACAACCCTCTTTCAGTTCTTTTTTTTTTTTTTGCGGTACTGGGGATTGAACCCAGGGGCATTCTACCTCTGAGCTACACCCCCGGCCCTATTTTTTATACTTTTATTTTGAAACCGGGTCTCACGAAGTTGCGCAGGGCCTCACTAAGTAGCTGAGGCTGGCCGCGAACCCGGATCCTCCGGTCTCCGCCTCCCAAGTACTGGGATTACAAGCGTGCGCCACCACGCCCAGCTCTTTCAGTTCTTTCTAAAGCCAGAGAACTTGCCCCATGGCAATTATATACCTGCAGGATTCTGTACCCTAGAACGTCAGGAGCCTGCCAACTGGATGCTAATTCCAGCGTTTTCTTTCTTGCAGTTCTAGGGACTAAACTGAGGGACACACTACCACTGAGCTACATCCTCTGCCCCTTTAGTTTTTTACTTTGAGACAGGGCCTAAGTTGCCCAGGCTGACCTTGAAGTTGTGATCCTACTGCCTCAGTCTCCAGGGTAGCTGGGATTATAGGTGTGGGCTACCATGCCTGGCCAATTCCACTTTTCTTCATTTAAATGGGCTTTACCAAATTTATTTTTTGTGTGCATGTGGTACTGGGGATTGAACTCAGGGGTATTCTACCTCCAAGCTATATCCCCAGCTCTATTTTATTTTTTGTTTTGCAACAGGGTCTCACTTGGTTGATTAGTCTCACTACTTGCTCAGACTGTCCTTAAACCTGTGACCCTCCTGTCCCAGCCTCCCAAGTACTGGGATTACAAGCATGTGCCACCATGCCTGGCTTTTACCAAATTTCTATGTTTGTTTATATTTACTTGGTACTCTAGCAACAGATATAGATAAACACACTCTAACTGTGTATCTGAACAAAGCCAGTGCTTTAGGCAGGGAGCTTAATCTTTTTTTTTTTGCGGTACTGGGGATTGAACGCAGGGGCGTTCTACCTCTGCACTACACCCCCGGCCCTATTTTTTTTTATACTTAATTTTGAAACCGGGTCTAATGAAGTTGCGGACTTTCACTAAGTAGAGAGAGAGAAAGAGACAGAGAGCTGAGGCTGGCCGCGAACCCTGATCTTCCAGTCTCCGCCTCCCAAAGTACTGGGATTACAAGCGTGCGCCACCGCGCCCGGCAAGCTTAATCTTAAAACTAGCAATCAGTAGATTTGCAGATTCCCAGACTCAAGATCTAAGATATGAGCCAGGCGTGGTAGCGGACACCTGTAATCCCAGTACTTGAGAGGTGGAGATAAGAGGATTGTAGGTTCAAAGCCAGACTTAGCAACTTAGTGAGACCCTGTTTCAAAATAAAAAAAAAAATAGGTCTGGGGGTGTAGCTCAGAAGTAGAATGCCCCTGGGTTCAAACCTCAGTACCACAAAAAAAAAAAGATCTAAGATATGGATTCAATCCCCAGCAAAAACACACACACACACACACACACACACACACACACACACACACACACACCCTAAACGGAGAGCAAGTGGGACTGTCAGAAAAGCTAACAAGCACTGTTTTTTGTTGGACTACCCCAAGCTGTCTGACCATCACAAGTACCTGGAAGAAGCCTTTACACACTGGGGTCCCCAGGCCCAACTCCCCACATGGATCCCCACATGGTGTGGTCCTGGCTAAGAACTGGCCTCAGATGCCACACTCCTGTGACTGACTCAAGGACGTGGACATGGGAAAGCCGTACCCAGAATGTAACTGGCAGCCGGGCCCAACACTATGAGGACACCGAGTGAGCAGGTAGAGGGGCTTGGGAGCTTTTTAGGAAGAGCAAGACTATTGTAACCAGAGAACTTGGACACCCAGCTACAGGTTAGAGGACAAAGTCTACTCAGAGGAGGTAGAGTGGAGTCTACCGGGACAGCTGCTCCCACCGCTGTGAGGAAGAATGACAAAGGAAGGAAAAGTCCCACTAGGAGCTGACCAGCAAAGGTGGACTTACACCCCTGAATTCTTCATCTCCTGACCGGAAGTCACCAGCTCCATCATCTGCCAGATACAAGAGAACAGGAGTCAGTCCCTGGGCGGATGGCCCCATTCCACTTTCATTCTCCCAAGCTCACCAGCCACAGTAGAGGCTACCCTTGAGTTCCCGTGTGTCCATAGTATGGTCAGGGCATGCTGCTGGCTCATCTCACACCCACCCGGCTTGCTGGTCCCCAGGACATACCGTTTTCAGAAAAGTCTCCTTCGCTGTCAGCCCGGGCCAGTTTGGCATCCGGCTCCTCAAAAGTGGGAAACTGCTTCCGCTTCCTGCCCATGCTGTCTGGTCCGAAGCGCTCAAACCCTCTCCTCCTGGGCTACAGACACAAGCACATCCCATGTACCACTTTCCTGGACTGTTAAGATACCCCACAGAAATGAAGAACAGAGTTTGAAAATCCAAGAACAAAGGCAGAAAAGGATCTTTTCTTTTTTTTGTGGTACTGGGGAAAAAGGTCTTGAAAGCAGAAAGACACACACACAAAATATAACAGAAGTTCAAAGAAAAGCAGGCATGGTGGTCCATGCCTGTAATCCCAATACCTGGGAGGCTGAGACAGGAAGGTCACAGGTTCACAACCAGCCTCAGCAATTTGGTGAGGCCCTCAGCAACTTAGTGAGATCCTGTATCAAAATTTAAAAAATAAAATCGGGCTGGGGGTGTAGCTCAGAGGTAGAATGCCCTGGGTTCAATCCCCAACATTAACAAACTGAAGAAAACCTGCTGCTCAGTAAAAGCAGCCAGACACAAAAGGCCACACGTGTGATTCCTTCGATAGGAACTGTCCAGAAGAGGCAAATCCAGAGACAGGAAGTGGATGAATGGCTGGTAGGGCTAAGGGAGGGAATAGAGGGACTGCTAACTGGCAGAAGGTTTTTTGGGCTGATGGAAATAACCTAAAACTAGACCCTGGCTGGGTGTGGTGGCACATACTTATAATCCCAGTACTTGGAAGGCTGAGACAGGAGGATCACGGGTTCATGGCCAGCTTTAGCTACTTAGTGTGGCCCTTCATGACTTAGTGAGACCCTGTTTCAAAATAAAATAAAATAAAATAAAAATAGGTCTGGGGGTATAGTCTGGAGGTAGGATGTCTCTGGAATAAATACCCAGTACCACAAAAAAAAAAAAAAAAAAAAGCCAGGCGTGGTGGTGCACGCCTGTAATCCCAGTACTTGGGAGGCTGAGATAGGAGGATCACAGGTTCAAGGACAGTCTTAGCAAGTAGTGAGACTCATCAACCTAGCAAGACCCTGCTTCAAAATAAAAATAAAATAGGGCTGGGGGTATAGCTCAGAGGTAGAATGCCCTGGGTTCAATCCCCAGTACCACAAAAACAAACAAAAAACTAGACCATGGTGACCATTGCACAATTCTGCAAACTTACTCTAAGTGGAACTGCATGCTTAAAAGTGAGTAGATCTCATGGTACATAGGTTTTATACCAGTAGAACGGTTAAGAGAGAAGGCAAAGGCCCACAGAACCTGGTGAGTACTTACCCAATCCCGAATCCGTGCCTGGGACCGGCCACATCCATAAGGCATAGTGTTGTCATAACTGCCTGCCCCTTGCATGCCCATCATGCTGTAGTCCGGGGCCATGGATTGGGTGAAGAGGGAAGGAGGAGGCCTGCTGGGGGAGGGTCCTCCTAGACCTCGCCCACCCACATAGTTCAGTTCGTTCCAGGAGGACAGGGACTCAGAGGAGGCAGAGGGTGGCATGTAGGGGTCATTGCGCATGAAGGTGCTGGAGCTGCTGCGGTCCTGGTAGCGGCTCTGGCCCTGGCCCTGCCCCCGGCCCCTCATGAAGCCATCAAGGGAGCCCCGCTCACGGGCTGGGTCCCGACAGTCGCCATACTGCCCGCTAAAGCTGCCATTGCGGTCGGTCCCCATGTCAAAGTCATAGTCGTAGCTGTAGCTGGGGCGGTAGGGATTGTGCTCGGGCAAACAAGGCCTGGAGTCATAGGTCTCATAGGGCTGAAAGCGGAAGGAGCTGCAAGGAAGCACAAAACGTGAGGAGCAGGAGGTCTCCTGCTCAGCCACCCGGCTCTCCACCTCTTCCCTTCCTGGGCACCCTCAATACCTCTCTACATTCAGAACGAGGAACCACACCACCCTGCATCCCACCCAAACGATGAAGGCAAAACAGACCAACACCCTCCTCCAGGCACTAGTGAGGGGCATGGAGCCCCTGGCCAGGAAAGCAGCATGATGCAGACACAGAATCTGAGGCAGCCTAGCCAACAGCCACATCCCAAGCCCCACTTAGGAACCGGCAATGAAATCCCATGTGATGCTTTGTCCCCCACCCCAAATGGGCCCAACGTGGGAGAGGGGTAAGAGCAGGTACCCATTCCCATCTGCACGAGGCAGGGCAGGCATAGGGATCCCCTAGGGAAGGGCTTGGGTCCATAATCACCTCTCCCGGTCCTGCAGGCCCTCCCCACCGCTGCTCCCGCCCCTGCCTCCTTCCTTGGACATCATGTCTAAACGCTGGTTGATCTTGGCGATGAGAGAGTCAGAGTTGTCAGTGCATGGCTCTGGGCCGTAGGAGGCCATGTGCATGGCGGGGCCTCCGGCTGTCAGGCCGCTATCGCTGGCCTTGGTGGCCTCCCAGGAGGCTGGGCCATAGCTGTAGCTGGCTCCTGCAGTGACACCGGTGTTCTGGGCGCCATAATAATTATAGTTGTCATAACCTGTCAGGGGAAGAGGAGATGAGTTGGACTTTGACAACCCTGGGGCTAGTCCATGGCAGACGCGTCTGCAGGAGTACCCACTGCCCACCTAGAAGAAGTGTTATGGGACCAAGCACTGCTGGCATCTCTCCACGCAGTGCACGTGGTTTGCCAAGAGGCAGCGGGAGGGGCAACCTTAGCTCTGGGCCGGACCCTAGGACTGGCTTTCCATCCCAAGCCAGATGTGTCTGAGCTGCTGACAGACCCACCCGAGACCTACTGCTCCCACAACAGGAGTACAACCCTTTTTGAGTCCCCCTTAAGGGTGGCCCCCCACAACACCTTGCACTTAGCTCAATAGCTCTGATTAGCTGGGTCCTCCCGAACAGAGCCAGGAAACCCACACCAAACCTCCCTGCTGGCGTGACCCACCCTGGGCACAGCCAGGAGGGACTGCCAAGAGGCCCACTAGCCCACCTGCAGACCCTCAAGGACTTACCTTGCCAGCTGGCCACACCACTTCCGTATGTACCTTAGGGGAAATAAAACACACAAGAGCTTTACTGGCAGAACAAGTTTCTGGAACCCCCCTGGAGGGACAGTTGTCACCTCACTCCAGAAAAGCCAGGGCTGTGTGGCAGTGGTCACCAGGAACCCTCCAGTTCCCTCTGGCATACTCCTTTCCCAAAGAAGGCGGGTTAAGCGCTACCAGGGTATCTCTCCCAGGCAAACCCAACTTTCTCCACGAGGGCCAGGGAGGGTGAGGAAGCAGCACACTCCCCAGGAAGTCAGTCTGTATGGGACAGACACCAAGAGGCCAGCCTGACTGGGGGGCCCCAGGCAGAGTCCCCCCCTATTTTGTGGTACTGAGGATTAAACCCAGGGGCATTCTACTTCTGAGCTACACCCCCAGCACTATTTTATTTTTTATTTTGAAACAGGATCTCACTAAGTTGTGGAGAGCCTCATTAAGTTGATGAGGCTGGCCACAAACCTGAGATTCTCCTGTCTCAGCCTCGCAAGTACTGGGATTATAGGCATGTGCCACCACGCCTGGCTCAGGCAGAGCCCTTATAGTGGATCAGTCTCACTAGGAGCCAGAGCTCAGGGACTGCCAACCACAGCAACAGGGCATCAGTGGAAAAATCATGTCCTCAACTCAACCGAGCAAGGGGACATTATGTGCCACGAGCAGCCTGACCTGGGAGGCCTCCTCCTGGGACACAGGGTGATGGGCAGAGAAAATGGCCCTGCCCCCAGTGGTGCTATGGCAGGTCCCAGGCTCAAAAACAAAGGGGCTAGACAGGCATACACCTGTTATCCCAGTACTTGGGGAGACTGAGAAGGGAGGGTCACAGGTTTGAGGCCAGTGTACAATAACTTGGCAAAACCCTGTTTCAAAATAAAATGGCTAGAGGTATAGCTCCGTGGTAGAACACCTCTGAGTTCAATTCCCAATACCAAAAACCAAAACAAACAAACCCCCCCCCAAAAATCAAGAGACAAAGGGGCTAAAACACAGGCTGGCAGAAAGGAAAAAAATCCTTACCAACTAATAACGCATTTTGGTCTTCCAAACAAGTTTAACATCAAGACCCAGACTGTAGAGCAGAGGTCAGCAAAAGGCCCTGAGCCACATCTAGGCACTGTTTACTAATTTTTTTTTTTAGTAGTATTGGGGATTGAACCCAGGGACATTCTGAGCTACACCCCAGCCCTATTTTATTTTTTATTTTGAAACAGGGTCTCACTAAGTTGCAGAGTACCTTGCAAGTTGCTAAGGCTGGCCGAGAACCTGCAATCCTCCTGTCTCAGTCTCCCAAGTACTGGGATTACAGGCGTGTGCCACCACGTCTGGCTAAGATATTCAAATTTCAATATCCAGACTACTACTATTCTCCACCCCAGCAAGCATCAGGTTGGGCTCTGCCAAGGGGGACTTGGGTGGGGGAATTCCATGCCTCAACCCATGAAGCAGGACTCACTTACCCTGGGTGTTGGCAGGTCCAGCACTCCATGCCCCATAGCCTGTGGAAAGAGGACCTGTGAGTTAAGATCCCGTTTATCACACTGGAGAACAGGGGCTTTCAAGGTCCTTAGCAGCACCTAAAGGGATCCCTGCAAAGGCTTTCAGTACCAATCTGACAAGAAAGCAGCAGAGCCACAGCAACACCCCCCACACAAGTCACCTCCGCTGGCAGAATCCACTGGCAGACTGTATCAGCACACTCCACCAGTTGGGGGGGGGGCAAACCCACAAAGAGGGGAGGGAATCAGGCTTGGAAGTTAGCTTGGCAAGTCACCCCCACACCAAGCCTCAACCTACAACTGAAGATGACACAGGACAAGCTGTGCAGCATTAGGACAGTCCTCTACCCCCTTGGCCCACCCACCAGGCAGCTGGGAAACCAACTCAGATTGCCACAAGTACTCCATAACTGGAAATGAACTCGGGAATCTGGTGACAGACTATGTCCCTTGGGGTCTCAGTTCCATCTGTAAACCCTCCAATGCTCCCCTGGGTCTCCAAGTCCCAGTGCCTCAGCCTGGCCCTAAGGCATCAAACTTCCAGGAAGGGTGGCAGAAATTGCCTTCTCTTCATTTCTGTCTCTGGAGCCCAGCACACAGCTCAGCAGAGGCAGCTGGCTGCCCATGCCTGCCACCTGACCTCACTTTGAAGTGAAAATATATCCTTGCCCCCCTTAGCAGAACCCTCACGACTAGCTGAATACCTACTGTATATCTACTTGTGACAAGCACTCAGCAAAAACTAAGGAGACCTGATAACACTGTCCTGCAGCAGCTGAGGTTTGCCCTATGCTCACCTCTGCAGGCTACACCCTTTCCTCCCTACTCTATCCTGCTAAACCAAGCTGCCTTCCCCACCAGTGCGCAGAAAAACAGATTCTAACCTTGGGGCACTGACTGCTTCCCCACGAAGCACTGTTCTATTTCCTCAGTCTCAAAACACTCGCTGAGACAAAAAAAAAAAAAAAAAATCGGGGAGGTTGCAGAACCTGAGTCCAAAAGAATCTTACTGGCAAAATTTTCTGGCGAGAAGGAAGGTAAAGACTGAAAGATCTAGCCAGACTTCGAAAGGACAGGAGTCAGGCTGAGCCTCCCCTAAGATCTTGCACGAACCCAAGCACACATTCACGGTTCAAACTCAGGACCCCTCTCTCTGTAATTTCTGGGGCTGGGATACTACTACTTTGCCACCTCTCAGATCCTAGCCTTCTCTAGCGGTGGGATCTAGTATACCACTAAGCTCCTCTTGCACCGGTCAAGCTCCGCCCTGAATGTTCCAATTGTTTCCTGTGGGCAAACTTGGCTCTCACCACAGAGCAAAGGCCTCCCAGGAAGCTCTCATTCCAGAGACTGGGAGCAAGTAGCTCGAAAAGGTTGGCCCTAATACAGGCAAATCCCGAAGCCCAGCGAGCAAAGGGCACGCTGCCTCTTACACAGCCCCTTGGCCTCTCCAGGCCACCATGACGGGCTGCCTGGAGGACCACGGCCAATCTGTAGCCTGGCCCAAACCACAGAAGGTTTCCGGCTTTGCTAAGATACTCATGTCTCGTTTTAGCCGTCTTTGCGTCCCAGGGCCAGCATGCGCCGGGTATATAGCAGGCGCCCAGTTAGGCTGACCCCTGGCAGGAGCCGCATTCGGCCCCGCCGCCCGGCACCGTGGGACTGGCGACTATAGGTCTAACCCCACGCAGCCCGGACAGCTTCCGGGACCGGTGCGAGGGCCACGTGTGCCCAGCGGAAGCCCCGCCGGGCCCACAGAACCGAGACAGGCTCTAAGGACTCCACCCTCGACCGCAAACCCGAGCCCCGGGTCGGACCCCACGACCGCGCGCTGTGGCTCCGCCCCCCGGCGCCGCCATTTTGTGGCGTCTTCGGAAGAGAAAGGCCGTACCGCGAACGCCGAAGTCGCTAGGGACAGGCCGGGCTCCAACGGGGCTCGGGGTAAAAACGGCCCAGATTTCCCAAAGCGCCCCCCCGGAAACGTCGGCCGGTCGAACCCCGGCCCGCCCCCTCGGGCCTTGCCGGCCAATCCGCACTCAGTACCCCGAGAGCGACTGCACCAAGGACCAATGAACGGCGCGCGCGCGCGTCCAGGCCGCCTCTTCGCAGGGCCAGGCCTGCGACAACCGCGTTCTGACCCAAAGCCCAGAAATGCGGTCCCCGCGCGGCGCAGGCTTCGTTGGCTGGACGGCCGACGCCGAGCAGCCAGCACTAACCTCCGTAGCCCTGCTCCATGTCTTCGACGCGGCCTGCCGGCAGACCCTTCCCTTAAGCTTCCACAGGACGCATGCGTTCAATGCGCCCCACCGCCCGCTACTGGAAGACCTAGTGCACACGTCACTCCCCCGGCACGCTACCATTGGGTGGCCTTCGCGGAAGGACCGCCCCATCGCCCCAACTAGCCTTCCGTGTTGCTCAGGATCCGCACCCACAGCATTTCGGGAGTTGTAGTCCGGTGGCGGTGCTTAGGATCTAGTCTGCGCGCAGGCGCGTTTCATTCTACCTCCCGTGCGCAGGCGCACTCCGCTCTCGCGCTCCCGCCACCCACCCTCGCCGCCCACGAACACAGCAACCAGAAAGTGGGATGGGAATTACTTTATTAGACTTGACTGCCAGCCTCGGTGGCGCGGGCCCCGCCCGCCCTGAGGCCAGGTCATGGGGCGCCCCCGCCGCTCTCCTCGTCGTCCTCAACGTCGAGGCCTGGGATGCCGCGGATCTGGCGCTGCAGCGCCCCGCCCAGCAGGGGCACGGCGCCCTCCTCCTCCTCCGGGGGCGGCGGCGGCGGCGGCGGTGGCGACACAGTGCCAGGGGCTGGCTCTGGGGGAATGGGGGGCTGCTCCGGAGCGCCTTCTACCCTCTCCGCGACTCCTGCCGCTTCACCCTGAGCCCCCTCGTCCAGGACACTGCCTTCCACCTCCTCCTGTTCCTTCTCCTCCTCGGGGCTGTCGGTGAAAGGGTTCTCGCCCTGCAGGGAGGGGCATACACACTTTAGGGATCTGGGATTAGTGGGAACCGACTGGGGGAGGGGACCAAGGCAGGGATCTATGCCTTCACCTCACCTTCAGGTAGCGCTCCAGCTTCTTGCTGATGAGCTTGTTGTTGAGGATACTGCGGGCCACCATGAGGGAGGACTTCTTGGACTGCTCCATCATGAGCTGCGGGCAGGGCAGGCAGGGCTGGAGAGGCTGCTGGAGAGGCAAGCCCACCTGACCCGCCCAGAGCTCCTCCACCCAGGCCTCAGCCCCAGTTACTACCAGACTGAAGGTCTGTAAAAGTGCCTCTGGTACAATCTTAGGGTCACTTTGCTCATACGTTCGATCCTTCCACAGCGTACTTACTGTATGAGCGATAGAGATCTATAGTCTATATTTTTATAGTCCTATTGCAGAAATCTGATATACTTATATAAAAACAGTGAACAAATTAGGAAACCTAGCCGGACGTGGTGGCGCAAGCTTGTAATCCCAGTACTTTGGGAGGCGGAGACCGGAGGATCCAGGTTCAAGGCCAGCCTCAGCTCTCTCTCTCTCTCTCTCTCTCTCTCTCTCTCTCTACTTAGTGAGGCCCTCCGCAACTTCGTGAGACCCGGTTTCAAAATAAAGTATAAAAATAGGGCCGGGGGTGTAGCGCGGAGGTAGAACGCCCCTGGGTTCAATCCCCGGTACCGCAAAAAAAAAAAAAAAAAAAAAAAAAAAGGAAACCTATTAAAAGCCAAATATGCAACCCATAACAAGGAGCCAACTGCCTCAATAACACCAGGAGCTTTTTAGGAATAAGAATATAAAACAAATATTAGTCAAACAGTAAATTTAAATGATACATATCAGCTGGGCATGGTGGCGCACACCTGTAATACCAGTACTTGGGAGGCTGAGACAGGCAGATTGCAGGTTCGAGGAGAGCCTCAGCAACAAGTGAAACTTATCAACCTAGCGAGACCCTGTTTCAAAATAAAAATAAAATTCGGCTAGGGGTAGGAGGTAGAATGCCCCTGGGTTTAATCCCTAATACCACCCCCCCAAAAAAAACCATGAAATATTATGGAAGATTGAAAAAGCAGCCTTCTACTCTGCCAGTGGGAGGCTTAACTGTTCATGTATTTTTGGAAAGCAGTTGGATAGAATGTATCAAAAGTAAAAATTTGAAGGGTGTGGTGTTTCATGCCTGTAATCCCAGTACTTTGAAGGCTGAGACAGGAGGATTGCAGGTTTGAGGCCAACCTCAGCAATTTAGTGAGGCCCTCAGCAACTTAGTGAGACCCTGTGTCAAAATATAAAATAAAATAGGGCTGGAAGTATAGCTCAGAGGTAGAACATGCCTGGGTTCAATCCCCAGTACCACAAAAAAAAAAAAAGGAAATATTCACACACACTGGTTGTAGGGGTGAAATATTGAAAAGCACCTAAATGTTCTTCAGGGGAGAAGTGAACAAATAAATCATAAATGTTGAAGAGCACCATGCAGTCCCTAAAATCAGACTCATAACTGCTTATGCAGTAAGAAAGGTGTGTGACAGAACAGTTGCCAAGCCCTGAGTTGTTCTGTCTGGAACAACTTATACGTGGGGCCATTTCCTCAGTGGTAGGAATCCAGGCAAATCTCACTTTCATAATTATAAAGCTAGAAGCAGCCAGGTGTGGTGGTTCACACCTGTAATCCCAATATTTGGGAGGCTGAGATAGGAGGATCACAGGTTAGAGGCCAGCCTCAGCAATTTAGTGAGACCCTGTTTCAAAATAAAAAATAAGGCTGGGAGTGTAGCTCAGAGATAGACTGCCCCTGGGTTCAATCCCTACAACCACAAAAAAGAAAAAAAAGGGGGCTAGAGGTATAATTCAGAGGAAGAATGCCTCTGGGTTCAATCCCCAGTAACAAAACAAAACAAGCCCCAGTACCAAAACAAAACAAGAAATGCCAGAGGCAGAAAGAGAATGATAGCTGGGCATGGTGGCACACACTTGTAATCCCAGTATTTGGAAGGCTGAGACCAGAGGATCTGGGTTCACGGCCACCCTCAGCTACTTAGTGAGGCCCTCCGCAACTTAGTGAGACCCTTTTTCAAAATAAAGAATAAAAATAGGAGCCAGGCGTGGTGACGCACACTTGTAATCCCAGTACTTAGGAGGCTGAGACCAGAGGATCTGGGTTCGGGGCCAGCCTCACTTAGTGAGGCCCTCCGCAATTTAGTGAGATCCTGTTTCAAAATAAAGAATTAAAATAGGGCTGGGGGTGGAGCTCGGAGGTAGAATGCCCCTGGGTTCAATCCCCAGTACCACAAAAAAAAAAAAAAAGAAAGAGGATGATTTTTCGTTTTTTTGGTACTGAGGAACCTGTGATCCTCCAGTCTCGGCTTCCCAAGTACTGGGATTACAGGCTTGAGTCACCACACCTAGTTTATGAAGATCTGTGTCATGTATGAGAGCCCACCCTAAAAACCTTATGAGCCCCGCCAAGCAAAAGCCATGTCACTTGCTGTTCCTACTCCCTTTCCCATATTTACTTTTTCTCTTCACATCTTCTCTACTACCTGGGGAAAATATTAACCCCATGCATAATCTTAACAAGTTAAAGATACACAATCAGGATACAACTACAGATCCTGTTCCTTTAATAATTCTTTCTCTATTGCCAACACATTATCCTTCCCCTTCTAGGTGCTCAAGTGGACACACTACAAGTCCTCCTAAATGAGGCACATTTATGCTATTTCCAGATTTTCGTCGTAATAAGCAAACACCAGAATAAACCTAAATACTTCCAGGCTGGTGATTTAATTCTAACCAAACAGGTTCCCCAAAGTGATAGTGCCTAATTACTCTGAAAAAAAGATGCAAGTCACACTTCCTCTACCTGTATTAAAACAATAAATTACGCCAAGGCAAGGTGGCAGACACCTGTAGTTCCAGCTACTGGGGAGTCTGAGGTGGGAGGATCACTTTATTAGCCCAGAAGAGTTCAAGACCAGCCTGGGCTTGAACAGCAAGACCATGTTTCTTTCTTTCTTTTTTTTTTGGCGATACTGGGGACTGAACTCAGGGGAATTCTAACTCTGGGCTACACCCCCAGCCCTATTTTTTGTTCTTTATTTTGAAACAGGGTCTCATTAAGTTGCAGAGGGCCTCACTAAGTAGCTGAGGCTGGCCACGAACCCAGAACCTCCGGTCTCAGCCTCCCAAGTACTGGGATTACAAGCGTGCACCACCGCGCCTGGCTCCACAAGACCCTGTTTCAACAAGCAACAATGAACTGGTCTTTCCACCTTACTGTCAGCATTGGATGTTGTCAGTGTGGGATATTTTTGCTGCCAAATAAAAGAGAGCAGAATGTGTGCTGCTCCTGTGACATTTTCCTGCCCATCCGCAAGCCGAGGTGCTCTGGTATTCACACTGGCCCCTGCCTAGCATCTCCACAAGCTCCACTCTTTGTTGGCCTCCAGATTTCCTGGCTTGCTTAATAAAGCTTCCTTTACCACTCAAGGTAAACAAATGATGTAATTTTTTTTAATCTTTACTTTTCACATTTAAGTTTTCTCAAATTTATTTATTTATTTTTGGTACTGGGAGGTTTTTTTTTTGGCAGTACTGGGGATTGTACCCAGGGGCATTCTACCTCTGAGCAACATCCCCATTTTTTATTCTTTATTTTGAAACAGGGTCTCACTAAGTTGCAGAGGGCCTCACTAAGTACT
>PVJS01009346.1:31350-50695 GCA_004027185.1 Glis glis
CCCTTTTTTTTTTTTTTTTTTTTTTTTTTTTTGGTGGTACCAGGGATCAAACCCAGGGGCATTCTACCTCTGGGCTACACCATTTTTATTCTTTATTTTGAAACAGGGTCTCACTAAGTTGTGGAGGGCCTCACTAAGTAGCTGAGGCTGGCCGCAAATCCGGATCCTCCAGTCTCAGCCTCCCAAGTACTGGGATTACAAGCGTGCACCACCACGCCTGGCTCTATCTTTTTATTACTTTAAAAATTTTTTGTGTGATACTGTGGATTGAACGCAGGGATGTTCTACCTCCAAGCTACAAACCCAGCCCTTTTTATTTTGAAACAGGGTCTCACTAAATTGCTAATGCTGGCCTCAAACCTGTGATCCTCCCGTATTGGGAGCCTACCAAGTACTGGGATCACAGATGTGAGCCAACATGCCCAGCTTAAAAAAAAATTTTTTTCCTGGAATCATTCAACTTCTCTAAGAGTATAATCACATTATTTGTACAGTTTTCCTTTTCAGTATTTTATACCAAAAATGTTGCTACATCTCTTATTGAACCATTCTTGCATTCCAAAGACAAACCCTATTTATGCTGTACATTTAATCACTGCTAGACTGATAATTACTAATATTTTCCATTAGCACTTTTATGTCTTTAATAATATACTAGTCTACAGTTTCATCTTGGAATTATCTGTATTTATTTATTTATTTATTTATTTATTTATTTATTTATTTTGCGGTACCGGGGATTGAACGTGGGGGCGTTCTACCTCCGTGCTACACCCCCGGCCCTATTTTTTATACTTTATTTTGAAACCGGGTCTCACGAAGTTGCGGAGGGCCTCACTAAGTAGAGAGAAAGAGAGAGACAGGGAGAGAAAGAGAGAGCTGAGGCTGGCCACGAAACTGGATCCTCCGGTCTCCGCCTCCCAAAGTACTGGGATTACAAGCATGCGCCACCACGCCCGGCTTTGTATTTATTTTTTAAACTGAAGTTAAAAAGGCTTCCTAAGAGCCGGGCATGGTGGCCCGCGCTTGTAATCCCAGTATGTGGGAGGCTGAGACCCGAGGATCGCAGGTTCGCGGCCAGCCTCAGCTACTTAATGAGGCCCTCCACAACTTAGTGAGACCCTGTTTCAAAATAAAGAATAAAAATTAGGGCTGGGGGTAGTAGCTTGGAGGTAGAATGCCCCTGGAGTTCAATCCCCAGTACCGCCAAAAAAAAAAAGCTTCCTAAGAATTTACTAGAGGATCTTCTAGCATGGCAGTCAGGAACTTTAAAGTCTCTGAATAAGTTCCAAAGGACATATAGCAAATGAAGAAACATCTAATGAAGAAATGGTACTAAAACTCAGTAAGAAGAGCGATAGTTGTGTTTAAACATGACTTGTTGTTGCCTCTCTACCCTCCCCAGCTCAGAGTGAGTAGAAACTCCACTCCAGATAGTGCAGCTGGGAAGACAGGCCATTGCCTCTATCCACCTCCTCACAGCTGAGGGCTACCATATCTTCCCAGGAGGAATAGGACATCAGCCTTCTTCTTCCTGTCCCAGCTACCATGGGACAGGTATGGGACAGAGGCTATGTTCTGGACAAATACAGCTCAGAGATGCCAACTCCTTTCTTCTGCCCAGCTCCCATGCATGGAATGGAGGTTTGACCTAGGGCATAGCATGCTGAGAATACTGGGGCTCACATGGCCTTGGCTTGCTCATGAAGGGGGGGTCCCATGCCAAGAGAGGCAAACCAGGATCAGAGAGAGGTTACAGCCCACTCCTTTCTCCTATCCCTCTCTCCCAGAGCACCAGAATCACTCAGAGAAGCACTCCTTTGTTCCCACATGATCCTTGTCTCAGAGATTTTGCCCAGAGTCGGGCCTTGTAACAGTGAGCTCTCAATCTCTTCCCAAAGGAACTGACTTCATTGGCAAGAATTTGAGGAGTCTGAGACTAAGGACACACTCAAAACAATGGAGAGTGTGGAAAAAAGGAATTGAAAGGAGATTAAAAGACTGTGATCCCAGTACTCGGGAGGCTGAGACAGGAGGATTACAAGTTTGAGGCCAGCCTTAGCAACTTAGCAAGACCTTGTTTCAAAGTAAAACATAAAAAGGGAAAATGGGGCTGGGTGTGTAGTTCAGCGGTAGAATGCTCCTGGGGGTTTCAATCCAGAAAGAGACAGCGAGCGAGAGAAAGAGAGGAGAGAGAGAGAAAGAAGAGAAAGAAAACTGGAAGATTTGATAATGATATAAACTAAACCACAATCCAGCTAGGTTACCAGAGAGAACAAGTACAACAGCTAAGAACATAGCCTCCTGGGTTCAGAATAAATCTCAAACAAGAATCTCAAGAATTATTCCTATAAAAGAACACATATTTTCTTGAATATTAGGAAGCAATTTAAGCCCCAAGGCATTTTTTATGACAACAGAGCAATCAGCCAGAAATTAAGGGAGTTTAGCTGGGTGTGGTGGCCCAAGCCTGTAATCCCAATACTTGAGAGGCTGAGACAGGAGGATTGCAGGTGTGAGGACAGCCTCAGCAAGTAGTGAGACCCTGTTTCAAACTAAAAAATAAAATAGGGCTGGGGTTTAGCTTGGAGGTAGAATGCCCCTGAGTTCAGTCCCTAGTACCACACACACAAAAAAATTAATGGAGTTTAACAGTTGAGTGTGGTCTGGAAAAGAGATAGAGAGAGCCACTGCTAACACCATTCCACAGAATGGTTCATAGTCATGGCAGGGTGACTAGGCACACACCTACCCTTGGCTTCCTCCTCCAATGCAGAATATGAGAGCTTCACACTGTGGGAATGAAAGAGACCTCTCTAAAGGAAACCTTGCTAAAAGAATTTGGTTAGCTGGGGATGGTGGCACAAGCTTGTAATCCCAGTATTTGGGAGACTGAGACAGGAGGATCGCAGGTTCACAGCCAGCCTCAGCAACTTAGGCGAGGTACTCTGCAACTTAGTGAGACCCTGTTTCAAAGTAAAAAATAAGCCAGACGTGGTGGTGCACACTTGTAATCCTAGTACTTGTAAGGCTGACAAAAGAGGACCGCGGGTTCACGGCCAGCCTGAGCTACTTAGTGAGGCCCTCCGCAACTTAGTGAGACCCTGTTTCAAAATAAAGAATTAAAAAATAGAGCTGGGAGCCAGGTGTGATGGCGCACGCCTGCAGTCCCTGTACTTGGGAGGCTAAGACAGGAGGATAGCAGGTTCGAGTACAGTCTCAGCAAGGAGTGAGACTCACATCAACCTAGTGAGACCCTGTTCCCATATAAGAAATAAAATCGGGCTGGGGGCGTAGCTCAAAGGTAGAATGCCTCTAGGTTCAATCCCCAGTCCCGCAAAAAAAAAAAAAAAAGTAAAAAGAAAATAGGGCTAGAGGTGTATGTAGCTCAGAGGTAGAATGCCCCTGGGTTCAATCCCCAGTACCACACACACACAAAAAAAAAATTTGGCTAGCCACAAATTAAATGGATAAGCAAATATAAGAACAAGACACTGGGTGCAGGAGAGTGGGGACCAGTGCCCAAAGTTATCACAACATATTATCTAAGACTATCTAAGTCAAGTTTCCAACAAAAATTATGAGACAGCTGCCAGGTGTGGTGGCGTACACTTGCAACCCCAGTACTTGGGAGGCTAAGACAAGATCACAAGTTCAAGGCCAGAGTGTGGTAATTTAGTGAGCCCCTGTTTAAAAATAAAAAAAATTAAAAAGGGCTGGGAATATTCAATGGTTCAATCCCCAGTACCACAAAAAGAAAAAACAAGTTCAAAAGAAATTGAAAAAGCCAGGTCTGGTGAAAAAGCCCATGCCCATAATCTTAGTACTTGGGAGACTGAGATGGGAGGATCACAGGTTAGAGGACAGCCTCAGCAACATAGTGACTCTCAGCAACCTGAGACTCTCAGACCTTGTTTCAAAACAAAAAATAAAAAAGGGGAGGGCCTGGGAGTGTAGGCATGTAGCTTAGAGTTAGAATGCCCCTGGGTCCATGTCCCAGTACCAAAACACAAAAAAAAAAAAAGAAAGAAAATATCCCATATTGTAAAGATGGCAATACTCCCCAAATTGAACTGGATACTATCAGAATGGCTGGCTTCTTTGGAAAAATTGGCAAGTTCACCCTTAAACTCATATTGAAACTCAAGAGGTACAGAATAACCAAATCAACCTTGAAAAAGAACAACAAAGTTGGAGCATGCATGTTTCCTAATTTCAAGTCTTATCACAAGGCTACAGTATGAATACAATTTGGAGTCCAGAAATCATCTCAAACAGCTATGGTCAACTGACTTTCTTCTTTTGTGTGTGTGTGTGGGGGGGGGGTACTGGGGATCCAGCACAGGGGCACTCTACCTCTGAGCTATACCCCCAGCCCTTTATATTTTTTTTATTTTGAGACAGGGTCTCTCTAAGTTGCTGAGGCTAGTGCCTGAACCTGGGATCCTCCTGTTTCGGACTCCCAAATTCTGGGATTATAGGCATGCACCATCGTGCCTGGCCAGAAATTTTATTAATGCCATGTACTTTCTCCACCCTCCACAATCTTCTCTCTTCCTACCCCAACCTAAGGATCTGTTCTCAATATCCCTACAGCTTCTCTGTTGTCAAAGCCAATGGATGCTTTCCTCATTTTCCCAGACCCTTCAGTGGCATATGCCAATTCTAAATCTGTGACCACCCATGTCAAACCTCCACTTCCTCCCCTCCTTGATAATCACTGCACTGAAAAAGACCAGAGATGAGCTGTGATGAGCCTGGGCAAAGGCTGAGAGATGTTACTTCCTACGCTCACCTTAGGTGCTATCGTCTGCTCATAAATCCCACAGGCTTCATCCTGTTATGACAGACACACCTCTCTTAGTATAGTTCTGGTCCTGGCCCCTGAGTCTTCTGTTACTGCAGTCCCTCCACTTAATCTGTTCTCTAACAGCTACCTCCCACCCAGCATACCACCCATTCAATCAAGAATGCCTACTCAGCCCGGGCGTGGTAGCCCACACTTGTAATCCCAGTATTTGGGAGGTTGAGACAGGAGGATCACAGGTTTGCTGCCAGCCTCAGCTACCTAGTGAAGCCCTCTGCAATGTAGTGAGACACTGTTTCAAAATAAAGAATAAAAAAAATAAGGCTGGGGGTATAACTCAGAGGTAGAATGCCCCTGGGTTCAATCCCTAGTACCCCTAGTACCGCAAAAAAAAAAAAAAAAAAAAAGAACGCCCACTCTGGCCTCAGTGCCAGGCACCTGGAATATGCTAGAACATGAGCCAGAACACACTTAATTTCTTACCAATTGTGCTTCTTTCCCTACACCAGACACCCCTCCCACACACAATCTTAGCAGAGCCACTGTCCATCAGTTCCCAGAGTCAGAACCAGAGTCTCCCCAGGCTCCTGGTCTCTCCCACAGGCCAACCTCCTGTTCCTGTATTCGACAGCTCTGCTCTCCAGTCCCAAGATGAAGACACTCCTCACATCCTGAGGCTGCAATGCCAGCCCCCACTGCCCTCTACAGCAGGTGTTGGTCTCTAGCTCAATATCAACTCTAATTCTGTTGGTCACCTGCTGGAAAACTTTGCCACCCACAGAAGCAGCGTGGAGCCCTTGGCACAACCCTCTGAAATCTGACCGTTCCTCCAACAACAGCTGCCCCATGTGCTTCTCTATCTGTTCTCAACTTCATCAGACCGTTGGCCCCTATGCACATGCGGGTCCCGTATCTCAGGGCGTACTGTTCCTGAAGTGCTAGCTCAAGTGCCAGCTCAATGTCATCCTTCTCCCAGACAGAGTCCCCATCTCCCAGCCCTCTCTCTGTAGCCATGCTGGTTATCCTGGGCTAGAAATGTCCCTGTGCATAGCCCTCACCCTGGCCTCCCCTGCAGTTCCTCCTTACAATGGCAGGACGTCCCCAGAGGCCTCCTTTAGTCCACCACAGCCGGGAGGGGGCGCCTGCGGCCACTCACCCTGCGGTTCCGGTTGTGATCCATGGTCTTGAGGTGCTTCTGGATGATCCCAAACTGCATGGGAATGAAGAGGTCACAGGCGGCACAGTGGGCTGCCTCCACCTTCTTCACGAAATGCTCCATGGCAATTTCTGTAGGGGGAAAAGGAGGGAGTATGTACTGGTCCCAAGTGCCTGAGACATACCCAGATGTCTAGGAAACAAATCATACCAGCTCAACTCACCCTCCCACTGCTTCTTGCTTTTTTTTTTTCTTTTCAGTACTAGGGATGGAACCCAGGGGTGCTCTACCACTGAGCTATACCCCCTGCCCTTTCCATTGTTTGAGACAGGGTCTTACTAAGTTGCTGAGGTGCTGGCCTGGATCCTGCGATCCTCCTGCCTCTTGAGCTGCTGGGATGATACCCCTGCACCTGGTTTTGCCCTGCTACTTCTTGGTTTTTTTTTGGGGGGGGATACTGGGGATTGAATTCAGGGGGATTCTTCCTCTGAGCTACACTCCCAACTCTTTTTATTTTTGAAACAGGGTCCCACTAGGTTGCTGAGAGTCTTGCTAAATTTGCTGAGACTGGTTTTAAGCCTGTGATCCTCTTGTCTTAGCTTCTAAACTACTGGGATTACAGGCATACACCACCACGACTGTCTTGCCCGGCCACTTCTAGGTGGACCTGAGGCTGTTCTCACTGATCCTCCTAGGAGGACAGAGTGGTGTCATCACAACCCTGCGCTGTGAAATACGTGTGTAGCGTGCAGGCACATGTCTGTAATCCTAGTACTTGGGAGTCTGAGACAGGAGAATCACAGGTTCAAGGACAGCCACAGCAAGTAGTGAGACTCTCATCAACCTAGAGAGACCCTGTTTCAAAATAAAAGTAAAATAGGGCTGGGGGTGTAGCTCGGAGGTAGAATGCCCCTGGGTTCAATCCCCAGTACCACAAAAAAAAAAAAAAGAAGTATGCGGGGATGGGAACCTCCTCACCTTGGGTCAGATCTTGGTCTCTGTAGATCTGCTGGATCAGACCATCGAGGTCCTCCACAGTTTTTCGGAGCTCCTCTGTCTTCTTGGTTTTGTTGGTAACATACTCCTGTCAGAGACAGAGTTTCATTTGGGCTGCCCTGTGTCCCCAGGGGCCCAGGAGAACAGACCTGCTGTGCTGCTCTGGGGCTTACCTGCAGAAAGTCAGCCGTCTGCTTCGGGAGCTTGGTACCTACATACTTAAAGTGCTCCTTGTGGAACTTGCTGTCAAGGTGGCTGGCCATTTCATCCTCATAGAAGGTCCGGTATTTGCAGAGAGAACACACAAACTGGATCCTGTCACAGGAGGGAAATGAGCGGCTGAGGCTGCAAGGGTCCTGGGGACTGATGTTGCTGCCTCACCCAACCCCGCTGCAAGCCCTCCAACAGGCCTTGCTCACGGGCCTCTGAGGTGCAGTCCCAGCAGAGGGACAGCTGGGACCGAAGGGTCGGGCGCAGAAAGGGACAGAAAGTCCGCAGGCTGCAGTTACTGCCACTTAGGGGACAGGGGAGGAGCTCTTCCTTCCCACAGACAGGAGGCCGAAGCCCAAGGCAGCAGCTGCTGCAACAGGCCAGGAGTCGCTGGATGGTTGCTGGAGGGCCTCTCTACCAAGGCTGGGCAGGAGCTTGTGCACTTGGCCCAGCTGGGAACCGGAAGAAAGGACGCCCTGGCGTGAGCACCACGTCCCTCAGGTGGCCCTGAGGTGCAGAGTGGAGTACGCAGTCCTGAGGCAGGGCCCGAAAAGGTGCTGAATCTTCCTTCTGGGGCCTGGGGGAACCCAGAGGCTCAGCCCATCCTCTGCTCAGAATGCTTGGGGGTGGTGTCGGGAGGGATGGGAGGCAAGCAGGCCTGGGCACCTGTTGCCTCATCTTCCTCTTCCAAGAAGAGACCAGTCTGAGCTGGAAGGAGGGCGCCCGCCCGGCCTGCCAGGGGGCAGCCTGGAGTCACCTGAGCGAGGTGCTCTGTCTGGGCCTGGTGTCCACAGCAGAAGCCCGGGGTTGGGGCCTGGGCTGGAGCAGGCCGCCGTGGCAAGGGGCGGAGGAGGCCAGCCGCCACCGAGACCTCGGGGCGGGTCCCTACCTCTGCCGGACGTCCTTATCTGGGCCACGGGGTCAGCTTTGTCTGGAGAGCCCAGGGGCCGGGCGCCGGCGAGGCTGAGGAAGGTCCAGCAAGAGCAAGAGTCTGAGGCGGAGGAGGAGGCAAGCGCCAGTGCGGGAGCCCTGAGGGCAGACAGACCCGACCAAGGGGCGTGAAGGGCTCAGCCGCAAACAGGCCCGGCCTGACAGGGCCGGCGGGCAGGGCAGAGGGCAAGCCCGAGGCTGCCGCAGCCCACAGGTGCTGCCATCTCTCCTGGGCACGGCGGCGGCCTCTTGGCAGCTAGCTGGGGTGGCACAGGCGCCGTGGACCTCGAGTCTCTGATGAGCTGGCCCCCTCCCTCAGGGGCATCGGGCCCCCAGTGCACCTCGGGGCTCGTGCGCTGAGTGACCGAGCACTGGAGCTTCTGGGCAACGGTGCTGAGCAGTGTCAGGTCTCAGGCCACAGGTGCCAGCGGTCGCCAGGTGGCCAGAGGGGCAGGGGACGAGTCAGGCCTTGGGAGCTGGGCCTGGCGGGAAGCAGGGTCCATGCACGGCCGAGCAGGTGGCGGCTCCCAAGGGAGGCCAGAGGGCGGCGCAATGGCGGAGCTATGGCCCTGCTCTCCTGGCGGCAGCCCCAGAGCGAGGCAGAGGCAGAGGGAGGGAGGGAAGTGGGTTACCTTTCTACCATGCGGTCTCGTTGCCGCTTTTTCTGCTTGTCCTGGCTCTTCTTGCTCGCTTGCAACTTGCGCTTGGCCTGGCTGCTCTCGTCCTGGGCAGTCAGGGCCCCTGTGGGAAGGGAGGGGCATAGTCACCAGCTTGGCTCTGCCAGGGCAGGGAAGGCCCTATGGCCTCTGGCTGAATCACCCGCTGTCCACTCCAGCGGGTCCATCTGAGAGCAGCTGTCCATGCAAGGCCCCTGGCCACCAGCAGGGCTAGGGACCCTGAGCTGGGCAGGAAATAGGTCTGGCCTAGGCCCCTGGAGTGGGGACACACACACTGTCCCCTCTGTTCTCCAGGACACCCTCACTCTCTGTGGAGTGGGCCACGGGGAGGCTGGAAGGCAAAGAGGCTGTCTCAGAGCGGACAATGGCACCTGTTCAGGGGCCGGGTGGCGGGATGCAAGGAAGCCGCTCACGTGGCCCTGCCCACCCCCCACCAGGCACCGCGGCGACAGTGGGCTGAGGCTGGATTTGCTGTTAGGTACCTGCTGGCGCTCATCACTCAGGTGGGGGGACACGGACTCCCAACAGGGGCTGGAGAGGCGCTAAGGGAGAGGACACGCAAACCAGAGCCGTAAAAACTGCACCAAGGGTCCAGCTTGGACACCAGCCACTGGGGACTCGGAACTGCGCACTACTGGGGGACCAAGGGCAGGGGGTGTGCCTGCAGCTGCCCACACTTTCGCCTGCTGCCTCCACCTGAAGGCAAAACCAACGTGCCAAGCAGGGGCCACCGCCATCCACGGCCTCCGTCTGGGAAGAACGGGGCAAAGTGGGAAGGGTGGGGGGAAGGGCCCCTGCCAACACACACCCGGCCCAAGGGAGGTCCCCGGCCATTCACATTTCTGTCATGACCCTCAGCTGGAACCCTCCCTTCACTAGCACCTGGAAGAGCCGCCCCAGCACCCAAGGCCTCCCCAGAAAACTCACCCTTCTCTGAATCATCCTTGCTTTCCTCTTTCCCATCCTCTTTTCCTTCTTCATCCTCTCCTTCCTAACACACAATTTGAAAACCCAACTTTAAAAGGTGTGCAGTTATTTATTGATACTGGGGATTGAACCTGGAAGCATTCAACCTACAAGCTACACCCCCAGCCTTTTTTTGTTTTGAAATAGGGTCTCAATAAGCTGCTGAGAATTTCACTAAGTTGCTGAGGCTGTCCTTGAACCTGCAATCCTCCTGTCTCAGCTTCTCAAGTACTGGGATTACAGCATGCGCCACCACGCCCAGCTATATGCAGTTATTTATAATATTCTAAATGACATTTAGCTTCTCCCCCACCTGCTGCACAGGGGGCTTACTCCCCATTTCTCCACAAGGAAACCATACCACAGGAAAGGCGGCCTGCGTGCTCTACCAGACCACACCCCTCTGAGCCTGGCCCTAACCTGCCCCACCTGAAGGAGGAAGGGCCAGTGCTACTTACTGCTCTGGAGCCTTTCTCCATGCCGTCGGGGCCTTCGGGGCCCTCTGTGGCTTCCCCCTCTGTGCCCTCATCTGCAAGGGAGAGGTGGTATGCTTAGCCCAGGAGTCTTAGGGAGGCAGGGCCAAGGCAGGAAGCAGGGTCCCGAGACACCCTGCTCACCGTTGTCTGAGTCACTGTTGTCTGAGCAGTCCGTCCGTGTAGCTTTGCTGTCCGGTTCATCGGGACTGCCACCCTGCTTTCTCTTCTTCTTTTTGGTCTGGGCCACAAGAGAGGGGGCTGGGTCAGGGAGGCAACTCTCTCTCCCAGTCAGGGCCAGGAGGACCAGGCCACCCCACTCACCCGGAAGTCAGCCGTGGTCCAGGTCTTCCAGGTCCGCCTCATCTGCTTCATGCCATTGCCAAATCCGAAGCCAAAGCGGGAGGCACCCGGGAAGGCGCCCCCGCCACGCATGCCCTGGAACATGCCGTACTCGGGGATGATGTTCTGGGAGAAGAGGGAGGGCAGCCGGGAGGCACCAGGCATGCACTGGCCCCGGGCCCCCATGGGGTCTTCCCACATGCGCCCATAGCCTGAGGCCATTGGCCGGCCACTCCGAGCATCCCGGGCCCAGCCCTGAGCCCTTGGACCAAAGGTGTCGCCGCCACGCATGCGGAACTGGTCGCGGTAGGCATCATACTGGCCCTCATAGGCCATCTCCATTTCAGGGTCAAGCTCGCCATAGTCATAGCCCGACCGGTATAGGTCGCGCTCGCTCAGGACAGCCCTCGAGTCACAGGTCTCGTAGGAGTCATATCTGCAGAGATAAGTGGCAGGCATCAGACAAAGCCCCCTCAAGGGCTCTCAAGTTCACCCTGTCCTCAGCCTCCCAGTTCTGGACAGGAAATGTGGCTCTAGCACCTGCCGTGCCCTGTCGGGGAGACCCAGGACTCAGAAATGCCAGTTAAAAGGTTCCACCTTGTTGGGCGCTGAGAGTTCTAGAAGCAGGAAGGACCTCTCAGCTGACATTCTCCTAGGGGCCTCATTGCCCCAAGCCTGTAGCCATGTGCCAGCTTGGGGACCCAAAGAACCAACACCTAGAGGGGAGGCACTAATTCCGTGAGTCTCTTCAAGAGCCAAGGTGGCTCCCACAGCCTTTGGAAATGCACCCCATTTGTGACAGCCACGATGCCCAAGTCTGCTCTTCGGGGCAGAACCAAGTATCCCAGCATAATGAATGCTTAGCCACCAAGGCCAATGAGAAATTGTGCTGATATCATTTCCCATGGCTGGGAGAACCCCAAGCCCTCCCAAAGCCCCTCACCACCCAGAATAGAGACATCACAAGCTTGCCATGGGACTAGAAAGAGCACTAAACCCTATACGGCACCTGGGAAGGCCAGACCCTTTGTTGGGAGAGGGCCAGTGTAACTGTGCCTGCAGCCCACACACCTCAGAGGCCAATGCTCCTCCTTACACTCTCCCCCACAATCTCGGGTCCCTGGGAGGTGTAAGCATACAAAATAGACTCCAGCCCATGCAAGCCAGTCCCCTTGTTCCTTCCTCAGTGGCCCTACCAGTGACTACCCAGGCTCCTCTTTTTTTTTTGCAGTACCGGGGATTGAACCCAGGGGCGTTCTACCTCTGCGCTACACCCCCGGCCCCATTTTTTTATACTTTCTTTTGAAATCAGGTCTCACGAAGTTGCAGAGGGCCTCACTAGGTAGAGAGAGAGAGAGAGAGAGAGAGAGAGAGAGAGAGACAGGGAGAGAGAGAGACGGGGAGAGAAAGAGAGAGAGAGAGAGCTGAGGCTGGCCGTGAACCCGGATCCTCCGGTCTCCGCCTCCCAAAGTACTGGGATTACAAGCATGCACCACCACGCCCGGCCAGACTACTCTTTTATTTATTTATTTTTTAATTTATTTTTTGTGGTACCAGGGATTGAACCCAGAGGCATTCTACCTTTGAGCTACACCCCCAGCCCAACTTTCTTTCTTGTTTTATTTGGAAACAGGGTCTTGATAGGTTGAGGAGAGTCTCACTACTTGCTGAGGCTATCCTTGAACCTGCAATCCTCCTGTCTCAGCCTCCCAAGTACTGGGATCATAAGTGTGTGCCACCCACGCCCAGCTGCCAGGTCCCTCCTTACTCTCTGCTTTCCCCCATCTATCAGCTGGGTCCACCACACAGCTTCACACCATCCCATACTAGAGACACGTGTGCCTTCCTCAGTAGGGCACAACTACTCCCGGACCTACACTGGTCAGTCAACAACGACCGCCCTCAGCCGATGTTCTGCAGTGGGACCAACCTAGGTGCGAGGCTCAGCCCTACCACTTACTCGATGGGGGCCTGCCTGCACTTCAGCTTCCCCATCTGCAAACCAGGAGGGCAAGAATTCCCCACAAAAATGCTTTCAATGGGTGCTTGCTTATTTATATATATACTTATTTATTTTTGTACTGGGGATTGAACCCAGGAGCATTCTACCTCTGAGCTACACCCACCAGCTCTTTTTTTATTTTAAAACAGGTCTCATTAGGTTGCTGAGAGTCTTACTAACTTGCTGAGGCTGGTCTTGAACCTACATTCCTCCTGTCTCAGCCTCCCAAGTACTGGGATTACAGGTATGCACCACCACATCCAAATCAAACAGGCACATATTTATAACACACCACAACATGGCCAGGAGGAGACCACATCTGCCCAGCCATCGTCTGGGGATGGTCAGCTCACAGTGGTCAGTTCCAAGGCTCGCTCCACTCTTCACATCAAACCCAATCTGTTCTGCCCTGACACGATGCAAAATTTAGACTGAACACCAACCAGCTGCCCCGTAGGGAGGGGCCCCTGGACACTCAGCTCCCAAGGAGGAACCATCCTTGCTCCCAATAAGCAAGGCCAGCCAGTCCAGGCTTGCTCCTGCCCTACAAGCCAGGGAGAGGGTGGGCACCAGGGTGACAGGGAGAGGAAGCAAGTGCAATGGATCCCACTAGGAGCAGAGCGTCCGAGAACCCCAGTGAGCGACACAAAGCAAGGAGGGAAGAAGCAGCCACCAGCAGGCAGCAGTCGCCCCTGGAGCCTTGGCCCCCAGGCAAGTCCCTACTCACCTTTCTCCACCTGAGCCATACATGCCTCCTTGCATCACGTCTGTCTCCAAGTGCGGCACCATATCTAGGCGCGGGTTAATTCTGGATAAAACGGAATCGGCACTGGCGCTACCCGAGGCACCAGGGTTTGCATTTGTGTCAGAGCTAGGCATTTCCCAAGAGTTGGAAGTGGCCATACCATACCCATAGTTGGTGGCGTTATCCTGGCCATAGCCATAGCCATAACCATAATTCTCGTAGCCTGCAGGGAGGGAAACAGAGAGACAGAGATGGTGGAGGGGCAAGGAGGAGGCGGGCAGAGACAAACACAGAGAAGAGGGGTCTCCTATCACAGAGACAAGCTAGGACTCGAGTCACTAAGGCTGGGTGGACCGAGTCATTCCACTGACGGCTTCCTCTGATGGAGCAGCTGGCCCCAGGGACACCCAAAACTCTCTCTGGTCAACTGGGCATTGGCAGCTTCAATCCCAAGGGAGAGGAGAGTGGAATGATACTTGCCTCTGTTTGTCCCAGAGTTCCAAGTTCCATATCCTACAAAAATAAAAGGGCAACTCCATCACTATTGCTTCCAGTATAATGAGCTAAAACTCAGTTTAATTCACAAGTGAAGAAAGTTATTCCCAGTACCTGACTGGCTACTGCTGGCTGCACCTCCCCTGAGACCCTCGCACTGGACAGCACCATGCGCATGCACTGTGCCCGGCCTTCCGTGGCCCCAAGCATCTGGTATTTAAGGAGCCTCTTGTTTCTAACACTCTTGGCTTCAGAATTTGGCTCCTCCTTGGAAGAGCTAGAATTAAAAGATGATCCCCCCCCCCCCGTGCTAAGCACTAATTGGATGAAAATAGTTTACAGCATCTCACCCAGACTGCAGGCTAGAGATAGTCTAGCATGCACGAGGCCTTGGGTTCCATCTTTAGCACAGATAGAGGACTGATAGATGTCATAGATGTGTTGTACAAAAAGAGCCTGGCAGAGTCCAAATCAAGCTATATGGAGCAGGAAACAAACCACCCCAGATGCCCCCAATTGTCAGCCTTAACAGGGAGGACCTATTAGCTCTTGAATTGTGCAAGTATGCTGTGTGAGATCTGTGTGAAGGGAAGGAAGAGAAGCAACTCAAAGAACAATCTGGATTATAAACTAAATATGCAGCTGGGCATAGTGGCATAGACCTGTAATCCCAGTACTTGGTAGGCTGAGATAGGAGGATCACAGGTTCAAAGCCAGCCTCGGCAATTTAGCGAGGCTCTCAGCAACCTAGTCAGACCGTTTCCAAACAAGAAATAAAATCAGGCTGGGGGTGTAGCTTGGAGGTAGAGTACCTCTGAGTTAAATCCCCAGTGCCACCAAAAAAAAAAAAAACCTAAATATGTTCTAGATCTGATCCTAACACATGGTAAAAACTTAATTCTCCAGGAACACAAAGCCACTAAGACCTGACAAGGTACAAAGCTACACAGGAACTCTTGAGTCAAGCAGACATGGGTCCTCCCCAGAGGCTACCCCTTTCCCGGCATCTCTGGTGAGACTCTATAGCTGCCTATTGCATGTTGTCTCTGACAGTCAAGATACACTCATCCCAGGGCAGAGAACCAAAGCTCTGTGAGATGGCAGCACAATGAATGGCAAAATCCGTACCACAGAGGAGAAACAGTGAAACTGGAAAGGTGAACCAGGAAACGCCTGCACTTGGGCTCCTCCACAACCCAGCGTTCAAATAGAATGGGAAGGTGGTGGCGACCAGCCAAGGAACTCTAGATAACTGCGGCATTTAATGAACCATGGGCACGAGAGAGCATGAATAGCACAAGTCCTCTTAGGCTGGAGTCACCAAAACCATGGGTGTCTGCAACAACTATCATTTCCTTATTTATTTGTGTGTGGGGGGGGTGGGGGTACTGGGGATTGAAGCCAGTGGCATTCTACCTCTGAGCTACACCTCCTGCTAACAGACCACTAAAGATTGGCCTTATGGGCAGTACTGGGAAGCTACAACCCACCATTAGAGTCCTGCAGCACCTGTGATTCCTGCTGGGTGGCTACCTCTGAATTAGAAAAGTGTTTCTGTCCATACTTGAGAAATCAATTGGATAATTTCACTCGACACTGTATGTGGAGACCCCTGGCTTGAGGTGGCCTGATTGCAATCTCGAAGAACCAACAGATACAAAGACTCAGCCTCTCTCCCACAGTGGGCACATGTACCCCTAGGACTAAGTTAATAGCTTGGTTTCTCTTGGACCAATCATTTAGACTTTGATTGGCTATTGTCCTTCCCAGGCCCTCATGGGGCACTTTCTGCAGCCAGATCTTTGGTCAAAGACCACAGGTACTTCTACAAAATGTCAAAGGGCCAAAGGTATCTATCATTTACAGCCTAGCTTGCTCAGTAACACAGATATTGTTACCATAATTGCCCCAAAGGGAAGTACCAGCTATTAAAATGGTCCACCACACCACTTTACACAAGTCTGTGTTTAGTAAGGCAACCAAGGACACAGGGCTGCTTTGCCAACAGAAGGCAGGACACTCTGGCTCCCACTAGGGACCCACACTTACCATAGTCACAGGTGGGCTGGGCGCTGGTATCCGAATATGTCGACTGCAAAGTGGTTTCAGATCCCTGGACAAAGCCTAAACATAAGCACAGTGTGGTTAATTTCTCCAAACAAGTCGCAGGAAAATGACTAAGACTACCCTTCAGTATAGAATGGCTGGCAGGCCCTCACCTTAGTTAGAAACCTTTGCATGCCACACTTTAATTAGACCTCTGGGACATACTGACCAATGGAAAGACAGGCTATGCTTAACTGACTACACCACAAGGATGAGATAAACACTGTTAAACATTTATCATTCAGTTAAATAAGGAAAATTCTTTTTACTAAATCACTGTGAGTTACTTCCAGTTCAAACAAGGATGAAGTTAGTTTTGAAGCAATGTTAAAGCAATTAATGCCCCCTCATCATGCTCCAAATCTGAAACAAAAAACCACTTTATATTTTAGTTTTCTCATTTAAAAAATGTGTATTGCTCTTTTTCATTGTTGTTTTGGTGGTGCTGGGGATTAAACCCAGGGTCTCATGAACCACTGAGCTATAGCCCCAGTCCCTTTTCTTTCGAAGCATTCAGATAAAGGACACTTAAACCTGTAGTGGCATTAAGATACTTCTCAAACTACTTCTTCACTTAAGATGAATTGCACGCCGGGCGTGGTGGCGCACGCTTGTAATCCCAGTACTTGGGAGGCAGAGACCAGAGGATCAGGGTTCACGGCCAGCCTCAGCTATTTAGTGAGGCCTCCGCAAGTTTGTGAGACCCAGTTTCAAAATAAGTATAAAAAATAGGGCCGGGGGTGTAGCTCAAAGGTAAAACACCCCTGGGTTCAATCCCCAGTACCTCAAAAAAAAAAAAAAAAGAATTGGTACCAAGTAAGGAAAACTTGAATCTCTATCAGAAACCACCCTGTGTGTGTGTGTGTGTGTGTGTGTGTGTGTGTGTGTGTGTGTGTGTTTACAGGGAATTGAACCTGGGGGCATTCTACCTCTGAGCTACACCCCTAGCCCTTTTTATTTTTTGTTTTGAAACAGTCTCACTAGGTAGCTGAGAGTCTCACTATGTTGCTGAGGCTGTACTTAAACCCGTGATCTTCCTATCTCAGCCTTCTAAATACTGGGATTACAGCATAAGCCACCATGCCTGGCAGAAACCACCACTCTTAAAGACTAATTGTAACAGACTATGATTAACCCTGGCACTTACTTTAAAAATGTATTTTAGCTGGGTATGATGACAATGCCTGTAATCTCAGTACTTGGGAGGCTGAGACAGAAGGATCACAGGTTCACGGCCAGCCTCGGCAACCTTGAGGCCCTCTGCAACTCAGTGAGACCGTTTCAAAATAAAACATAAAAATAGGGCTGGGGGTGTAGCTCAGAGGTAGAATGCCCCTGGGTTCAATCTCCAGTACCACAAAAAAAAGAATAAATTTAAAAAAATGATTTACTTTTAGCACTGAAATTATGACAGATACCATGAAAGACATTTGCCTCTTCTCACTGGAGCCAACTCCTGACCTGAAAATTAAAGCCAAACCCTCCAATAGCTTATTTCTAACAAAAACACACGCATCAAGTGGCTTCCCCTTGGCAGATATTCTCAGATTTGTTGACAGTCTCTATTTCATCTCTTAAGATCATAGCAACAAAAACGACAGCAGAGGCAGCTAACACTGAACAAGTGCTTCCCCTGCAGGGTGCTAAGAGCTTTGTCTGCCAGTCTCATTTCATCCTCCCAGAAGCCAACAGAGGCCTGGGCAAGATCCCTTACCCTTTAATTCAAAGGTCCAAAGAGGTCTGCAAATCCAGTATCCTCTACAAATGTGGTGTCAAACTCATGTTGGAGCTAAACAGGCCTGTGCAGACATTTACAATCTTTCTTATCCTACAGAATTAATGTGGATTTTGTTTGCTGGTTGGTTTTTTGGTGCTGGGGATGAACCCAGGCCCAACACTATCACTGAGCTACACCCCTATCCCCTAATGTATTTTTTTTTTTTATGGTACTGGGGATTGAACCCAGGAGCATTCTACCTCCAAGCTACAGCCCCAGCCCTATTTTTTATTCTTTCTTTTGAAACAGGGTCTCACTAAGTTGCGGAGGGCCTCACTAAGTAGCTGAGGCTGGCAGAGAACCTGGATCCTCCTGTCTCAGCCTCCCAAGTACCGGGATTACAAGCGTGCGCCACCATGCCCGGCTCCCCTAATTTTTTTTTTTTTGTGGTACTGGGGATGGAACCTAGGGGCGTTCTACCTCCGAGCTACACCCCCGGCCCTATTTTTTATACTTTATTTTGAAACCAGGTCTCACGAAGTTGCAGAGGGCCTCACTAATTAGCTGAGGCTGGCCGCGAACCTCCGGTCTCAGCCTCCCAAGTACTGGGATTACAAGCATGGGCCACCATGCCCAGCTTTCCCCTAATGTATTTAATTGCAGGATGCTGCCCCAACCACAGTGAAGATGCTGTGGAACACATTTTGCTTAAGCTAGAATTCCAAGCACATCCACCTCCAAGGGTTCCAAATAAGAAGCGGTGGCTCATCTTCATCTTTACTTCTCAGAAGGTACAGGGCCTGGGCCCTGGGAAGGAGAAAACAAAGTAGATCTGGCTTTTTATACCCCCCCTAATTAAGGAGAGTGAATTCAAATGGATCCTTTCCAGGGATCTGTGACCATACTGACACACCTAGATTCCAAGTATTGATGATTTAATAACTGTCTTCAATAAACCTGAAGCATTCTTTGGAGAGTTCACTCACAGGAAAGCCTCATAATTTAAGTACCCAATCCCCACCCTCTCCACTTTGCTCAAATAGATTCTGGAAGCCTGTCTATACAGCAACAGGACTGCCATCAAAATGCTACCAGACTTTACATAATGTGTGTGAGTTTAAGATGGATTCTTGCTATGTTGTCCAAGTGGGGCCCAAGTTCCTGGACTCAAGTGATCCTCTCGAGCAGCTAGGACTACAGGCCTGTGCCACCATGCACAGCTATGTAATGTGGTTCTTTTTTTGTGTATGTGTGGTACTAGAGATTGAACCCAGGGGTATTCTACCTCTGAGCTATACCCCCAGCCCTTTTAATTTTTTTTATTTTAAACAAGGTTTCTCTAACTTGTTGAGAGCCTTGCTAAGTTGCTGAGGCTGGCCTCCAATCTGTGATCCTCCTGTCTCAGCCTCCCAAGTACTGGGATTACAGATGTGTACCACCACATCTGACCCCCCAAATATTTTCAATCTTCCACTGGTTGAATCCACAAATATGGAACCCAAGGACAATGGGGGAGCCTACCAAACCCTGATAGGAACACATACTGGAATATAATAAGCAAGTTGCAGAGCAAAGGAGCTGTGTCTATTCAGGAAAGGGGTCCTGGTTCCTCCCTGAAAAAAAAGAAATAGAAGGCTGGTGGGGTGGCTCACTTGCCTAGCATCATGTGTTGAGATGTGTGAGGCCCTGGATTGGATCCCCAGCGGGGGGGGGGGGGGGGGGG
>PVJS01009347.1:0-50575 GCA_004027185.1 Glis glis
CAGATGCGCTTTCCTCGGAACGAGTCACACACTCTCTACGCAGCTTCTCCCTCTTTATCTAAGTCCGCACCTATCAGAATCCTGCTGCCTACATTCAGGGCAGGGCTTTCTCTTTAATCTGCTGTTACACACCCAAAATCACATAATCTTGGGTGTGTCATGATCAGGTCAAGTTGACAACTTAGATTAACTATCACAACATCATTAAGGCAATATACAATAAACCCAAAGTCAACATCATATTGTATGGGGAAAACTGCAGAAATTCCCTTTAAAATCAGGAAAAAAGACAAGGATGTCCACTACCACCACTCCTTTTTAATATAGTACTTGAGACTCTTGCCAGAGAGATAAGGCAAGATAAAGATATCAAAGGAATTCAAGTAGGAAAAGAAGAACTGAAATTATCTCTATCTGCAGATGAGATGATCTTATATTTAGATTACCCAAAAAACTCAACCAAAAGTCTATAGTTTATTAAGAAATTCAGCAAAGTAGCAGGATACAAAATCAATCTAAAAATCAGTAGCCTTTCTATATGCCAATCATGAATCAACTGAAAAGGAAATCCAGAAAATAATTCCACTCACAATAACCTAAAAAACAACAACAAAAAATACCTAGGAATAAATCTAACCAATGAGGTAAAGACTTCTACATTGAAAGTCATAAAACACTAAAGAAAGAAATTGAAGAAGATCTTAGAAGATGGAAAGATCTCCCATGCTCTTGGATGGACAGAATAAATATTATCAAAATGGCTATTCTACCAAAAGTGATCTATAGATTCAATGCAATCTCTATCAAAATTCCAATTTCATATGAATAAACAAAATAACCAGAATAGCCAAAGCAATTCTAAGCAATAAGAACCATGCAGGAGGCATCACCATTCCTGACTTCATATTATACTACATAATAATAAACAGCATGGTATTGGCACAAAAACAGACACATATAACAATGGAATAGAATAGAAGAAACAGAAGCAAATCCACACACTTATAGCCAACTGATTTTCGACAAAGATGCCAAACACATATGTTGGAGAAAAGACAACCTTTTCAACAAATGGTGTTGGGAAATCTGGTTTTCCATTTGTAGAAAAGTGAAATTAAACCCCTACCTTTCACCCTGCACAAGAGTCAACTTGAGAAGGATTAAAGACCTGGAAATTAGACCAGAGACTTTAAAAGTACTAGATGACTACATAAGTCCAACACTCCAACATATGTGCACAGGTAGAAACTTCCTCAACAAGACCCCCAAAGTTCAGGAAATTAAAACAAGAGTTAATAAGTGGGGTGGCATTAAACTAAAAAGTTTCTGTACATTAGGGGATACCATCAAGCGTATAAAGAGAGATACTACAGAATGGGAGAAGATCTTTGAAGCTATTCTACTGATAGAGAACTATTATCTAGAATATGTAATGTACTTAAAAGAATTAACACTAAGCACCCCCCCCAAAAAAAACAATCAAGGACTAAGCAACTGAACTAAATAAATGCTTCACAAAAGAAGAAATACAAATAGACAATAAATACATGGAAAATTTTTCAACATAATTAGCAATCAGGGAGATTAAAATCAAAACTATACTGAGATTCTATCTAACCCCAATCAGAATGGCAATCATCAAGAAGTCAAACAACAAGAAATGCTGGCGAGGACATGGGGAAGTAGGAACTCTTCTACACTGTTGGTGGGATTACAAATTAGTGCAGCCTCTATGGAGATCAGTGTGGAGATTCCTCAGAAAATTGTAAATGGATCCATCATATGATCCAACTATATCACTCCTGGGTATCTTTCCAAAGGGACTGAAATCAGAATTTTATAGTAATAAATGCATATCCATCTGTATAGAAGCACAGTTCACCATAGCTAAATTATGGAACCAACCTAGCTATCCATTAACAGGTGAATGGATTATAAAATTATGAGATATACACACAGTGGAACTGTACTCAGCAATAAAGAAGAACAAAATTATGCCATTTGCAGGAAAATGGATGGACCTGGAGAACATTATGTTGAGATTAGCCAGTCTCAGAAAGTGAAGGGTCATGTTTTCTCTTATATGTGGAAGCTAGGGAGTAATTGGGATATAAGAGGAACTTCAGACAATGGGGGAGAAACTACAGTGGAGCCAGGGAGGTTGTCTAGAGGAAGGGGTGTGGGAGAGGGAAAATCGATGAAGGAATCACTTTCATTGACGTTATGTACATATGTGAGAATACCAATGTCAATCTGAATTTCCTTTATGGGGAAGAGGAGTAGGAGCTGGGTGGGGAACCCACCAAGTGCTGTGTGCATATATGTCACTATCACTAAGAACTACATTATTATGTAAGACTATAATGCCCCAATAAAAGTATAAAAAGAAAGAAAGAAACCTCAATACTAAAAAAAAAACTAAAGAACCCATTTAAAAAATGTGCAAGGGATCTAAATAGACACTCCTTACAAGAAGAAATTCAAATGGCCAATAAATATATGAAAAAATGTTTGACATCTTTAGTAATGAGGGAGACGCAAATCAAAACTACACTGAGATTCCACCTAACCCCTGTTAGAATGGCAGTCATCAAGAGTAGAAACAACAATAAATGCTGGGTGAGGATGTGGTGAAATAGGAACTCGTACACACTGTTGGTGGGATTACAAATTAGTACAACCACTACAGAGATCAGTATGGATATTCCTTAAAAGACTGGGAATGGAGCCTCCTTGTGACCAAGCCATACCACTTTTGGGGATCCTCCTAAAAGCATTGAAATCAGATTACTATAGGGACACATGCATTTCCATGTTTATAGCAGCTCAATTCACAGTAGCCAAACTACAGATTCAGCCTAGGTGTCCATCAACAGATGAATGGATTATGAAATTATGATATATACACACAGTGGAATTCTACTCAGCCATAAAACATAACGCAATTATGTCATTTGCAGGAAATTTAATGGAACTCGAGAATATTATCCTTAGTGAGATTAGCCATTCACAGAAAGTGAAAGCCCGTATGTTTTCACTCATATGTGAAAGCTAGAGAGAAAATGGTAAATAAAGAAGACCTCGGATAAATGAGGAGAGACACTAGTGGCATTGGGGAGGAGGAGCCAAAGAGAGAGTGGGGAGGGAGGAGGAGAAAGGGAAGATCGGATGATGGTAACTACTCAGATAACCTGTGTTCATACATGAAGTTACTTGTACTGACGTAAGGAGTACCTGTGGAATGGTGGAGAGGTGGGATGGGAACACACAAGTAATGCTGTGAGAATGTGTGTATTTATCACCCTGAACCTCACTATGATGCATAATTATAATGCACCAATAACAACAACAACAAAGGATAAAAGGTGAAAGAGCAGCAGCCAACCAGAAACAACCCTTAAATTGCAATGCTGGTCTGACATCTGTACACAAAGAGAGGAAAGGTTCTAGCAAGTGGGATAAAAAGAGCCTGGGACTATAGTGCAGGTTTGAGAATTTCTTAGCGACACTCATGACAAGTTCTGGAGTAATGACTGACTATTAGCACAGTTTTGCATGGCTGATTCTTGTATTACTTCCAAGCTGGGAACAGCTCAGGGACACTGAGGTCCTAACCCATGGTGGATTCTACAGGTGCACCAGCAGGCAGCTAACCCTCTGTACAATGATCTTTCTTGAAAAGAAATTTTAATACTGCGAGCTCAAGGCTGCCATACACATGCATATGTAAATATATATTTTAGATTAGTCATTCCTTAGTCTTTCTGAACCCAAGGTTGATTATTTATTATTGTCCCCAATTTTTATTTTTCCCCAGGATTCTGAGTGAATTTTTGAAGAGTGATACCCATTTTTAAGGGAGAGGCTACATAGAGTTTCACATTCTTAAACAATGTGTATAGAATAGAGGTTGTTTTATTTAGTATATTGTTCTATTTCCAGGTAGGCTAATTGTTCCAACATTTGTTTTGCCAAATAGATAAGTTATTCTTGGAATCCTATTGTGTATTGTTCATATTGCTTGTAGTATGTTGGCTGCCAGAAATACAAAAGAAGACTGTTGGATGCCTGTAGTCAGAATGGCTTAGACCAGAATTATAGATTTCAAAGTTCCAAGTGATTTATTTGTGATTCAAATCCTCCTTCCAACTCCCTAGGTCCAGAGAGGGAGGGAAAAAGGTGGAGTGGAGATCCAACAGATAAATTTGGCTCCTGTTAAGAGCTAGAATATGCAAATTCTCTGGGGGATAGCTCTAAAGAGAAACCAGAAAGAAACAGGACAAAAATAGGCTTTGTTATGGACGGAATGTTTTTTTGTCTTTTCATAATTCATATGTTAAATCCTAACCTCCAAAATAATGGTGTTTGGAGGTGGAGCATTGAGAAAGTAATTAGGTCCAGATGAGATCTTAAGGGTAGAGCCCCCACGATAGGATTAGTGCCCTTAAACAAGAAGTCAGGAACTTGCTCTGTGAAATATAAGGTCCAGATATAAGGAGGCTGTTGGAAAGCCAGGAAGAGAGGTCTCACCAGAAACAAAATTTGTGGGCACCTTGACCTTGATGTCGAGCTTCCAGAACTGTGAAGAGTAAATATCTGTTATTTAAACTGCCCAGAATGTGGTATTTTCTTGTGGTGGTCCATCTAACTAAGACAGCCTGGTAACCCATGTCATAGAAGTGAGTGAAGGATACATCAAACATCTTTGTGAATGAACCACACATCATTCCGCACAGAAATATATGAGCTTCCTGAGTCTGAAATAGTACAAGGAGTGAGAAGACACCAACAAAGATCGATGGAACAGATTGCCAGTACTCGGTTCCACAGTGACTCTGCCCCAGTCTACAGCCACAGGGTTACACAATGTACTAGGTGGGCACAGTATTCACTGAAGCAGGGTCTTGGGCCTGCATTGGTCAGTGGTACTAAGAGCCAGGACAATATATGTTTAGCCGGGCATGATAACACATGCTTGTAATCTCAGGACTTGGGAGGCTGAGATAGGAGGATCACAGGTTTGAGGACAGCATCAGCCAGTAGTGAGACTCTCATTAACCTAGCAAGACCCTGTTTCAAAAATAAAAATAAAATAGGGCTGGGGGGGTGTGACTCAGAGGTAGAATAATGCCCCTGAGTTCAATCCCCAGTACCACACACAAAAAGAGTTTCCTCTCACCCAGTCTACTGCAAACAAGAGAACGTGTCTATGAGCCAGGGTTCCAGCAAGGGTGCAGGGGTGAGAAAACTCTACTGAGTTTTCATATCTCTTACCCAGTTTTGCATTATTCACATCTTTGTTCTTTCCATGGCTAGTACCATACTTGTTTAAAGCTGAAACTTCTCACAACTTCTATTGTTAAGATTGTTTCTCTTGTCCAAGTGAACCATGCAGAAATTCCCCTTAAACATTAGTAAAAGCCTCTGAAATGAAAAATAAAATAATCATTTGATAGATACTATTCAAAACAAAGGGGACCTTTTGTCATATAGTAATTTCACTTTACAGACTATAGGAACTTTTTTATGTAATTTAATACATTTAATGCTAAATATACTTTTAGCAAAAAATAAAAAAAAATAAAAGATGAGGATATTTGGGACTATGAAGCCATCTGTTTGCTTTTATTTGATTTGATTTGATTTTTTGTGGCACTAGGGATTGAACTCAGGGGCATTCTAACTCTTAGCTGCATCCCCAGCCCTATTTTATTTATTTTTTTTATTTTGAAACAGGGTCTCACTAAGTTGCTGAGGGCCTTGCTAAGTTGCTGTGGCTAACTGTGAACTTGCAGTCCTCCTTCCTCAGCCTCCCAAATATTGGGATTACAGGCATGGGCCACCATACCCAGCCCGTTTTTTTTTTGCTTTTAGAACAGAAAATTGCAAAAATACAAATATGAGATGACATTAAATACTTTAAAGATAGATAGGTAAGTGGGTAGCTGGGTGAATGGGTAGATAGATAGATGGATAAAGATTGATAGATAGATCTCAAGGGTTTTAAAATTATTATTCTTTCTTCTGTAGATCAATATATAGATTGATGTTATTTCTTCCTGAAGAGAAAGGAGTATTTATAAGCCTCATGCAACACTGCTTTAAGAGCTTTTGGGGAAAAAAATCCCAGTCTTGTATTGTAGAACTAAGAAATCTGAATGTTTCAGATAAAGTTTAGATAAGCGTCTGAATGTCAAGTGTTTATTCAAACTGAACCTGTTGCAAATTCACCAGCATCTTCCTAGTGTACAATGTAATGTTCTGAGTTCATAGGGTGGCTTTCTTGAAGCACTGAATAATTTCTTTGCACTCTGGTCTTCAGTGCTGATCAGTTATTTCTGCTCTGCCTTGTTCATACAGAGGAAGCCTCAACATAAAGAAAGCCTTAAAACAGCTAGAGAAAAAGCCAAAATTATGCAGTCAAAAAGAAAACCAGAGATTTTTCATTAGCACAGCCCATCTATACATAAACCCATATACAGTCCCAAGGAGTGGATGATCTATTTAATGACGTGAGTTAGTTCATTTTAATTAAAGCAAATGTAGCCTTTTGATCTACGGAATAAACAATCTAACAATAGGAAAAATGCAATCTGTCGAGACATATTTTAGTTATTTTGCAGTAATTGGCTTGGCAGCAGCTTCACTCACACATTTCTGCTTCACAGATTGCCCCCAAATGAATAAAGGTTTGCTTTGAAATGTAATTAATATTACGTTCAGCTGCAAGACTTTCTCAGGTTGTCAAAGGAATTCGAAGGAGGTAGCTAACCAAAAAAAAAAAAGAACAAAATAAAAGTGAAACTGAAAAGTAAATTAAGTCAAATGAATGTACACAAAATAAACTGGACCAATACAGAATGTCCAGGGCCAGAACGAGGTTTTATCTTCAGTTTTATCTCGTAGGAACACTAAGATTATGCATGTGGCTGAATAATTTACAGGTTATATGTTTATCGACAATGATTTCTTCATTTCATCGTTTAAACAGGCATGAGTGCAGGGAATGTAGATGCTGTTCTATTCTCTCATGTTATAGATCTGAGATAGGATTGTACTTGGGGGAGTCAGGACCCCTGAATTCAATACCCATTGACCAGACTGATTTCCTTCACTAAATAATCAATTGTCTGTGGATTGCAGGTCTTTAATAAATATTGAGATCTACTGGGGGAGGGTATCATCAGTACTAATTACCTGAATTCAAATACCAAGGTTTTATTATATTTCTATCTTTTCTGTAAGTTAAACTATTCTGTTTTAATAGGTAATGTGGGCCTTTAGAAAATACCCACAATGGGAGCCGGGTGTGGTGGTGCACACTTGTAATCCCAGTATTTGGGAGGCTGAGACCAGAGGAACCGGGTTCGCGGCCAGCCTCAGCTACTTAGTGAGGCTCTCCCCAACTTAGTGAGACCCAGTTTCAAAATGAAGAATAAAAATTAGGACTGGGGTGTAGCTCGAAGGTAGAATGCCTCTGGGTTCAATCCCAGTACTGCAAAAAAAAAAAAAAAGAAAATACCCAGAATGGAATTTTACGTAGCCATAAAGAAGAGCAAAATACATCATTTACAGGGAAATGGAGGTAACATTAGACAGTTTTTTGTGTCTTATGATTAATATCCCTTAAAAATGTCTAATTCACAAATCAGCAGAGTTGGTGTTTTTGCAGACAAGAGATTGGATTGGAAAAATCATTCCATCCTACGCTCAAATATCTTGGTTGTTTCTTATTCACAATTAGCCCTGCCTTTCGGTGACATTTATTGTTCTTAGTATGTGACCTTCAATTAGCTTCAATCTGTGATACCTAGAGAATTTGATAAGCAGCATCAAGACATTTGGAAAGAATATTTTTAAAGGAAAGAAAAGGGAGACAATTGGAAATGTGACTTACTGTATATCCTAAATCTGGCTGGAAGACCAGCTTTTGAACAAGCTGTTATTTTCCACATGGGAGTAGCATTGCTACAGTAAAATGCCAGATTTCATCCATCATAATGCTATGGCTCATATTAAAATGTCTTCGGGGACCAAAGGAAGGGATGGGCAAAAGACATCAAATCAATTTTCAGGCAATTGCTATGGTTTTCAGAAACTAAGCCCTATGTGATCATGTTATGGCTGCACAAAGGGAGGTTATAAATAAGGTCCATACATCAAGGGAGGAAGTAATTTAGAAAAAGAAAGCTGATTTGACTTTTGTGTGAGTTTGAACATATGGTTAGGGCACAGCTGGGCTATCATTTCTATACATTCTTACAAGAGGAAAAGAATCCAATCCACACTTGGGAGAGATGAACCCATCACTAGAGACTCGACAGTGACAACTCAAAAGCTCGTATCCCGCTTGATCAGGTGTTGAGGCTTGGGGTCACTTCGCATTAAAGTTAGTGTTTAATCACAAGAAAATCCAGTCAAGCACCACTATTTGGTGACCTATTTAGCTTTGAACTAATCTGTATCTGGAGGTAGCTTTTCCACCAAGGGCATAGAATGGGAATTGGCCCAATTATGAGACCTGTAATGCAAATATCATTTCATACGTGAAATTCCTTTTTGATCGAGTGGGCCAATGCTAAGTTTACAAGAGGTAAAGTGCTGTGGCCTATATTTGGCAGCGCTGCCTCTCCTCTGTAAATACTGTCTTCCAAGAACTTAATTGTTACTAAATGAGCCATGAATGTAAAAATTGGTAAGGGCTGAGTGGGTCAGTCCCCTGTGGAATGTCTGTGCATTAATACAACTAGAGAAAAGAGGTGAATAATGGGACATGATCTTCCCAGACAAACAAAAATTAAAATCTAAGAATTTGTGATGTTCCCATCTCCTGTCAAGAGACTTCATGGCAATGCACATGATAATGATACCTTGCTTATAAAGTGTAGACTCACAATAAATCAATATATATTACAAAAATTTTTCTATCAAAACAACTATTGTATAACTTTTAACAGCTAATTTGAAAAAATAAATAAACAGAATTATCAAAGTATTGACCTCCAAAACCCCTGTTCCTGAAATTGTTATATGTTGGAAGAAGCTGTATTTTAAGTTTTGGATTGTCTCAAAGAACATTCTCACTGATGTAATCCAAAATAACTGACCATACAACTTAGAGGAAGGAAGATTTATTTGCTCACAGTTTTGGAGATTTCAGGGATTTAGTCCATGTCAGGCCAGGTTAGCAGAGCTCAGGGCATGGTGGTGGGAAGCAGAGAGAGGGAAGGAGCAAGGCTCTTTTCTCATATCATAGAGGCCAGAAGCCAAGGCAGGGGGAGGAAGAATTTATATAATCCACAAGGTCACACCTCTAAGGATCCTTCCTTAGCAATGAAGCTCTGCTTCCAACATTGTTTCCTTATTTCTGTGAGGACAAGGGGGGCATTCTAAATCCAAACCATAGCCGAGCATGGTGGCATAAACTTGTAATCCCAGTACTTGGGAGGCTGAGACAGGAGGACCACAGGTTCGCGGCCAGCCTCAGCTACTTAGTGAGACCCCCCCTCAACTTAGTGAGACCCTGTTTAAAAAATAATAATAAAAATAGGGCTGGGGGTATAGCTTGAAGGTAGAATGCCCCTAGGTTCAATCTCCAGTACTACAAAAAAAAATCCAACCTATTACCCAGATCCTCATAAATAAGTTTGCATCCCTGCTCTAGCAAAAGGGAAATGTGTTGATGATGTATTAGAGGGAACACAGCACCACTTGCCATCATACATACAGAGAGTAGACACTGTACCTTTTTAAACCATAACATGTACAGAATTGATTAATAAGAAGCCTAATTTGGGGGAGTAACAAAACTTTAAAGATTAGGCAAATGAACTTCCAGGTGTGGTGGTTCATGACTGTAATCCCAGTACTTGGGAGGCTGAAAGGAGGATTGCAGAGTTTCAGCCAGCTTCAGCTATTTAGTGAGGCCCTCAGTAACTTAGTTGGACCCTGTTTCAAAATAAAAAATAATAGGCTGGGGGTATAGCTCAGAAGTGGAATGCTCTTGGGTTCAATTCCCAGTACTGCCAAAAAAATATAAAGATAGAAAAAGAAAATGGACTGCATCAAAGTTTTGCAGTAAGCAGCTTAGTTGGAAATAGCTCTAATACTCAGCTGTGCTTGGAAAAATGTTTTATTTAACTTTTCAGATATGCTTTGTTCACATTTTTATCAGGAAGTAAGAGTCAGACTCTGAGAGGTCAAAATCCATCAAGAAAGCTCAAATAGATTTGAGTTGATATAGATGGCTAGATTAATTTAACATAAACAAATTCCTGTTATTTAACCAAAAATGAAGGCTTGATACATCATTAACATTAAAGTAGTTTTTGCTGTGTTTAATTATGCAGTCATTTGTGATTTGATTTTCAATTTTAGTAGATTGATGCAATATAATTTTAGTCTTGTGCTCAACACAATAGATTTATTCAGAATGTACTTACTGAATATATGTTTATTAGCAATACAATACACTAAGTTAACTAAGCTTAAGCCTAGTTATTGATTTATGAAGGAGAGGGATGAGAAAGAACAGAGCTATTTTGCAAAAATGCTTGATAAAATCCTTTGACCAGACTGAAAGAAAATCAAACAAGGACCTGACTGTTTATAATTTTATTAGAATATCCATTCTATGTCTCCTATAGACAGCAGGAAACTTATAGATGGCTAGAGTTAGCAACAGTTTACATTTTCATTTTATGCCTTAGTTTTAAAACAATGAAGGAGGAGACATTAAGCCAACATTCATTACAGGCTAATGTTTTGTCGGTGCTTTCCAAAAATGATGAAACCTCACCTAAGTTGAAAGCATCACTTCTGTTTTTATAGTGTATTACCATTTTGTTATTTTTAATTAAGACTTCATTATAAACTATTTAATACAATGTTAGTTTAAAAATCATATAATTTGGCAAACAATTATTGAGGGTTTCCCGTTCTCAATATTATAACAGGTATTGGGGCTATATATAAGAATAACGAATATTAAGCCAAGCATGGTGGTACAGGCCTGTAATCCTCGTACTTGGGAGGCTGAGACAGGAGGATCGCAGGTTTAAGGCCAGCCTTGGCAACTTAGTGAGGCCCTCTGCAACTAAGTGAGACCCTGTTCCAAAATGAACAATAAAAAAGGGATGACGTCGTAGCTTGGTGGTAGAATGCCCCAGGTTCAATCCTGGGAATGAAAAAAAAAAAAAGAAGAATGAGTATAAATATTACAGTTTAAATTTACTGATATACCAAACACTTTACATGCCAAATTTAGCAAATGCTCACAACCACACTCTAGTTAGTAACTTTTATTAAGTTCATTTTTTAAAAGGGCAAAAGAATATTGCCTGATGTTCCAGAACTAGTAAATGGAAACTGAATCCAGGATTCTTTCAATCAGAAATGTTTGGCTGAGTTAGCCCTCACGAAGCCACATGTAATGGGAGAAGGGTACAAGTGTATATTTAGATTTGGAGCATCTTGGAAGACATACAGAAAAAAAGTCACATTGAGGGTGAAGATGGGTCATGAACTTTTAAGGAAGATTCTGTTACACTGTCATTGACATATCTTTGAGAAAATTCTGCAAATCTGTTTTTTATGTAAAATTTTTATCTGATATGTGGAAACGTTTCTTCAGTTTCATCATTAAGATGAAGGCTGAATGGTTGGCCAAAAGCTCTCAGGGGACTTTCTCTATGGTAAATAATGGACAGCTACAATTCCTGGCATAAGAATTATCCTCCTGTTGTAATTTTATTTCAACTTTAGGGCACTGCAACCTCTTCACTCCCGTCAAACAGCATGAAAGAGGTACACACCTGTATGATGACACACTGGGTGCTAACGCAAATTTAAACACGTGACCTCTCCCTAAGAGTATAAAATAGCTCTTTCCAATGACATCAGAACATGGCTTGCTGTCCATGGTATTTTGTATTAAGCATGGTTCCCACTGATCAGAAACATGGCTCTTAGAATGAGAAATTGAGCCATTGAACTAGAAATCAAAACCAAAGAAAACCATAACAACTGGTTTGGGAACCACGACAGGTGGGATGTGTGTTTTAGGTATGTGATAAAATGTAGCTAAGCAATTAAGAAGGCAGAGGATTAGGACTTAGGAGGTCTGGTTAGAAATGGGCTTCCCTGTTTGCTGTGTGATCTTGGAAAATTGCTGAGTCATTATAAGCCTCAAATTTCTCAGTCGTTGAAGTTGGAAAAATCAATAGCTTCCCCCTCAGAGTTGCTGTAGCTGCTGTGAGAATTAAATAAGTTAATACACATAAGCCCTTTATATCCAGTGTATGGAAATAAGTTTATCCCTAAAAGACAGAGGGGAAAAAGTTAATTATTATGGAGCAGCAATTTAATTTATAAGTTTTAATATCTAGACTAACCTGGATGGATATACTTAAAATGGATGGCCATGAAGCGGACAAGGGAAATATATCCTAAGAGAGGCAGAGGGTATGAGAAGGTAGACCTAGGGTGCCATGTTGCATCATGCTATTTAGGAATTTGAAAATTAAATAATTTTTCTGAAAATTTTCCTTATTTTTTGTGTCTTCTACACTTTTTCCTTCATTGAGTTTCCTTTTCCGATCCTTCTCTCTTTTCTTTTTTTTGTGATTTTCTTGTCTTTCTTGAACCTGCTCTCTTGTCTTGAAATTTCTCTCCTTTCTTCTTTTGCATCCCTTCTTTGTGACACCTCTTCTTGACTACTTATTCCTAAACATATATTATTTTCTTTTTTTATCATCATTCTTTGTTTTTATTTATCACCTTGTGGTTTTCTTCTTTCACTTCTCTCCATTCTTGCTTTATTCTTTGATACTTTTCTTCATCTAATTCTTTAAAATTTTCTAAGTGTTCACAAATGTAGTGAAACATATAAAGTGCTTTGGTATTCTTGAGTTGGTGAGGTCATCCTTTTGAAGTATTAACTGTGCTCTAACATCTCATCCCTACAGTCACTTGTATCCCAGTAGCTTTCTTCCCTTCTTAGGCATTATGAAATGGGAGAACCAAAAAAGTGAGACATCATTGAATTTTAGGTTCAAAACATTTACATCTAGTAGTAAAAGAGGTAAGAGTAGTAATATATGGCCTTTGAGTCCTCAACAAGAAGCTATAAGTTGAGGGAGAAGAAACACAGCTAAAAAGAAATCAAAAACATTGGAAACTGGCATGGAAGACAAAGGGAGCTCTGCTATTCATCTGTCTTTGGGACTAGGAGGAGACTGAGGAGGAAGATAGATACTTCTTAAAATATAAAGATCAGCTGGACGTGGTAGTGCACGTTTGTAATCCCAGTACTTGGGAGGCTGAGACTGGTGGATACGGGTTCACGGCCAGCCTCAGCTACTTAGTGAGGCCCTCTGCAACTTAGTGAGACCCTGTTTCAAAATAAAGAATAAAAAATAGGGCTGGGGGTGTCTCTCGGAGGTAGAATGACCCTGGGTTCAATCCCCTGTACCAAAAAAAAAAAAAAATACAAAGATCTAAGAAGTGGTTTACCTTGCCTTCCATTTGGAAAACTGGGAGGCAGCTGCTTTCATGTGCCCTATACCACAATAGCATGACTAATTGTAGGGAATTAATCATTATCTTTGATGCAGAAGAAGAAAGTCTTTGAAGAGCCCCATAATATCATAGCAATGAGGAGCAGGAACTGAATATATCTAATGTCCAAGAAAGTCAAGAATGGTAAGAGAGAGGGAGAAGAAAGAGAACACTAAAGAGGGCCAGGGATCCAGAGGGGTGTGGGATCTATAAAGTGAGGATGTCACAGAGCAGGTCTTCCATACATAAGGCATGGGCAGATTTGGAAATTTTAGAAACGACAAATATTGGTCCTAATAAGGGAACAATCATTCATCTCATTGAAAGCAAGTATGTTTTCACCATGAATGTTTTCATACTGCAGAAGTCCCTGAGATTAGAATTAATCCTTAAGAAGTATATATGAGAAAACATTGCTGAATTTGATAGAGAATATCTAGAAGTGCCTAGATTAAGTATTTAACTACAAAGCTGAAATGGAGGCTTGAAATGGAAACTAACACAGTTGGAGTCACACCCAGATTTATGTCTTTGGGAAAGAATAACGGTGCATGACATCTTTCCATTCTCCCATGCCTACCATCATTCACCATATTGCTAGAATAAATGTTATAGTTGATTTGTACCGTGTTCATCCAGTTGACATGGGCTTTGGAATCATATAGACCTGGCTTCAAATTCCCATTCTACTCCTTCATAGTCTATGACCTTGGCCTCGTCAATTATCTTCTTCAAGCCTGTCTTTTCTTCTTCATTTATTAGGAACAGTAGTGTGTGGGTTGAGGCTGTAATGAGGGAAAGGCATGGTAAGTTCCAGAAAGAATGAGTCCTTGGCATTAAGGAATAACATACAAAATCAAACTTTGCTAGAAAAAGTTTAAATTTCTCAACATTGCTTATACAGAACAATTTTTAAAATTTGTCTGCATCCTGCTTTTATTAAGGTTTTAATATTTGGATTAAAATATTTTAAAGAAGTTAAGTAATTTTGTATGAGTGATACATGTTGAAATGTGATATGCCGAGAGAAGCATTTTGTTATATCAAAAAAGAGAAAGCAGGAGAAATTTTCTGCTCCAAAATATTTTCACTATAATTAATATGGAAATATTTTATATTATTGCCCAAATAAGAGATGTATATTTTTCTATATTTTAGAAAAATAACTAAAGAACTACATATACAGTTCTTTATATATATAGATATATAGTATACTATATATAGGTATATACAGTATATATATATTGTTCTTTAGTTATTTATAGTTATAGTTATTTGCAGTTATTCTTTAGTTATGTATATAGTAGAAGTTTTAAAATAAAGTTTTACATTAAGTTTTCAATTTTTTGCCCTGTTAGAGACATTAGAAATGCAAAATAATATTTCAATCTTTGGATCTCCAAATTTGTCTTACAGTAAAAATAAAATTATGTCAGTTTTAAATCAAATTACTTGTTGAAACTACTACTCTGGGATAGTAAGTCATTTAAGGCTCTATATTGAGGACATCACTCAGATTTTTCATCTCCACCTTGTAAAAAATCCTATTTTCAAAATCTTGTCTAATGTAATCCCCATCCATACCTCTGTGACTGCTATAGGAAAGATTGATACGTGCTGTATTTGAATGCATTTTTCTTCATTATTAGCAAGATATTGGTCGCTGTGATAATAAGGATTTTGGGGAGGAAGTTGTTTTATCATTGAGAATGTAGCAGTTTTTCTCACTGTACTGATCGTCCCCTTTACAAACACTCCCGTATTGTTTTTTACAATTTAATCTTCTTATGCTACAGAGAAACATGAAAATATACATATCACATTCTACCTAGGAGCCTCAAAGAGTCTACTTTCTAGAGAGAACTTATGGACAACTGTTTCCAGGTATTGTGTTATTATAATGAGTGGTCAGACTTGGTGCAGAACGGGAGGGATGAGAGTCTTTCTTAGTTTGCTGGGTGTTGTCTTAAAGCTGATATTGGTAGATGGCAGCAAGTTTAATGAATGCAAATACGATCACATTGGGAAATCTCATCAAGATTTGTACTTCATCACCACCCCCCTCTTCCCTCTAAGTCATATGAAGACCTTTTGTCTCCACTTGATCTGACCCTAGCACCAGATTTGGTTCTGGCCCCAGTCAGTTCTCACCTTCTGTGTTATTAGGCAAAGTTATTTCAGTTAGTCATCTACTGCATTGTTTGCCTCTCTCTGCAGTCTCCTTCCTACCTAATTTTCCAGTTATTTCCCCTTCAAAGCCTTCTTCATATTTACTGGTTAGGCTCATATGTGGATGTCTAGTTTGAAAAGATTTATTTTTTCCCCATCCTATTATCTTTACCATGATTTAGCATGCAGGCAAACTGTAGCACTGGGCCTTTCATTATGTAAATTGCAAAAGCCTGCATGTGGATAAAAAAATGAATGACATGTTTCAAAACTATGATGGTTTTCACTGTTTTTATTTATGTGTTCTTTATTTAAGGTACTGGGAATTATAAACTCGGGGGTGTTCTTACCTCCAAGCTATACCACCACCCTTTGTATTTTTTATTTTGATTCCTCTTTTTTTTTGGCGGTACCAGGGATTGAACCCAGGGGCATTCTTCCTCCAGGCTACACCCCCAGCCCTATTTTTTATTCCCTATTTTGAAACAGGGTCTCACTAAGTTGCAGAGGGCCTAAGTAGCTGAGGCTGGCCATGAACCCAGATTCTCTGGTCTCAGCCTCCCAAGTACTGGGATTACAAGCGTGCGCCACCATGCTCGGACTTGTATTTTTTATTTTGAGACAGGGTCATGCTAAGTTACTGTACATTGGCCTAGAACCTGCCATCTTTCTGTCTCAGTCTCCCAAGCACTGGGATTACAAGTGGGATTCACTGCACCCAGCTTTTTAATGTTTTATTTTATTTTTTTGGTACTGGGGATTGAAATCAGGGGCATCCTACCTCTGAGCTACACCCCCAGCCTATTTTATTCTTTATTTTGAAACAGGGTTTCACTAAGTTGTAGAGGGCCTCACAAGTTGCTGAGGCTGGCCTTGAACCTGCCATCCTCCTGTCTCAGCCTCCCAAGTTTACAAGCATGTACTACCATACCCAACTTAATGTTTTTTAATCTTGTGCAGAAAACTTCAGTCTGGCAACCATTAGGATTACAGAACTTTGTGTGGTAAGAATGTCCTTCTTAACCCATTGGATTTTCTGCCCTCTCTAGCAACCGTCCCCCTCAGTCCAATATAATTCCTCTATTTTTTGTCAACCATACACTTTGTTCTCTCCACCTTATTCTTTGTAATATCTATACAAGAAAGTAGGTAAATTTAGGTTGGGTGAATATTGATTTGAAGTTTAGTTTAAGAAACAAACTTTAGATGTAGTATTTTCAAGAGCACATTATATTCATGCACAAGAATGTAAGATGGCATTAGAATCTAAACTCTCTGTGGGTAGGGGTTATGTCTCATTTATTCAGTTTCCTGTTCTTGGTGCCTGGAATCCTGCCTGCCACATAGTGTTGTTCAGTAGAGATTTGTTAAATGAATGAATCATTTAATAATCTGCTCACCTGAAACCAAATCAATGGCACCCATCAATTTCAGTTTACTTTGTTTTTTTCAAAATACTCCTAAGTAACTATCTTCACAAGGCATTACTTCCTTTTTTTTGGTGGGGGGGCAGAGGAGACAATATAAATTAGACCTAGTTATGTTCTGTTTGTCTTCTGTTTTTCATATGTAATTCAAAGTCATGTTAAGGATGAGTTAAAAATAAGAAGCATTAAACAATTAGAAGTATTTCTTGGGATGCTGGGTAAAATATAACTTACAATCATAAAGATAAGTTTTGCAGCTTGTTGTATAAAAGAGCATGCCTGCCTTGTCCACACACACAGAGGGAAAGGGAGTGTGTCCAATCATTCCTGCACTGCATGAAGCTAAGTGAGTGTGAAGGATAAAGGAATCTGAGGGACAAATCTCCTCTTTACCATTCTCCAAGAAAGTATATATATATAAATGCTTTTGGCCGGGTGTGGTGGCGCATGCTTGTAATCCCAGTACTTTGGGAGGCGGAGACCGGAGGATCCTGGTTCACGGCCAGCCTCAGCTCTCTCTCTCTCTCTCTCTCTCTCCCTGTCTCTCTCTCTCTCTCTCTCTCTCTCTCTCCTTAGTGAGGCCCTCTGCAACTTCGTGAGACCCGATTTCAAAATGAAAGTATAAAAAATAGGGCCGGAGGCATAGCGCAGAGGTAGAACGCCCCTGCATTCAATCCCCGGTACCGCAAAATAAATAAATAAATAAATAAATAAATAAATGCTTTTGAATGTACTGAATGGAGGTCCATGAAGGGTGGGGGATGGGCTTCAGTACATGAAATTGTACTTTCTAGGCAAATGTTTCATCAGATATCCAAATACACTGGCTAGGTAGGAAATGAGAAAATGAGCTGGGTATAGAAATAATAAGAAGATGGCTGGACAGTAGAATGAGAGCTGGGGGATTGGAGGACCCACTCAGGCCTGTGGAAACACCTCCCTATGCAGCCATGAGATTGCTCTAGTGGCCACTTATCTGTGATACGGAAAGGAGTTGAGGAGATACAGGGTTCCCTGAGTTCCCTGGGTGTCATCAATGAGGGAAATAACCATTAGCTGTCTTATGTAAAACCCTGACTCTTATTCAGTAGCCCTTATCTGTGGTTTTGTTTTCTGCAGTTTTGGTAACCAGTGATCAACAGTGGTATGAAATTATTAAGTGTGAATCATCTCTTTGTTCAGTGTTTCCGTGCTGTATATGCTACCCACCCATTAGTCACTGAGTAGCCATCTCCGGGATCAGATCAACTGTCTTGGTATCACTGTGCTTGTGTCCCAGTAACATTTACTTCACTTACTAATGGACCCCGAGTGCAAGAATGATTCTGGCAATTTAAATATGCCAAAGAGAATCCATAAAGTATCTCTGTTAAGTGAAAAAGTAAAAATGCAATAAGATATTTTAAGAGGAGAGAGATCATAGTCACATAACTTTTATTAGAGTATATTGTTATGATTTTTCCATTTCGTGTTTCATTAGTTATTATTGTTAATCTTTCCGTGCCTAATTTATAAAGTAAAACCTTATCATAGATATGTATATATAAGAAAAATCATACTGCATAGAGATTTGGTACTATCTACAGTTCCAGGCATCTACCAGGGTCTTGGAACACATCTCTGATGATAAGAGGGGACTCTGGAAAGTAAACCCTTCATTTTGAACTTAAAAGGATTTGTGTGCTTAATAAATCTTATTTCCACAACCCTGGTTTCTACTGGCAGCAAAGTCTTGCTCAGGGGACTTTTAGGCAGTGGTTCCATTACTCAAATCTGTCCTAAAATTTTGCCACAATCCTGCTGACGGGGGCTAAGAAGGTGTGAAATCTTTCAAATAAACCAAAGCAATTTCTTATTAAATTTTCTGTTCTCACGATGTTGGAAATTATTTCTTTTTAAACAGTTGCTGTGAGTTTTCCAATAACACATTCATTGGCAACTCTATGTTTAGTAAGAAATAGTCCTTATTTTTACACTAGAGGCGTGAGTCTTTTTGAAAAGGACCCGTTAAAGAGGTCCTTTGAGATGCAATAGTTTTGAAAAATGAAACAGGAGGTGAATCCTATTGTGAAGAAAAGACCCCTCTGTCATGCAAGCAAACCTTCCTACCTGACTTACTCAAAATTGGATGAAGAAACATTTACTAACCCAGTGGTTCTCCACCCTTCAACAAAAAGCTTTTTAAAAATACTTACTTCAGACACCACTACAGGCCGATTAAGTTAGAATCTCTGGTTGTGAAGCCAAAGGTAACAGTAGGTTCAAAAGAAGAAGAAGGAATAAGGAAGAAGGAGCAACTTCTCTTCAATAGTTCTAATGTGCAGTCTGGATTGAGAACAATCTGATCCGTAACTTTCAATGGAAGAGCATTCCAGAAGTTTGTTGGGAAGTTGTTTGCATTTGGGAATCCATGTTCTCAAGTGAACGATGTAATACATGGCGGTTAATTCCCCGGGCCTTTCTAGAAAAGCTCAATTAAGCCCAATGTATCTGAAGCTTAGTACTTTGCTAATGGAATTATAGAACTTAATCACCATGTATAACAATGTTCCCTGCAAAAATAGGCTCAGAATTCTAATGGAGAGGGGGCAGGGTAGGAAACAGATCACCAGGCGTGCGGCCCAGCTGAGAATTCATGCTCTGTTTTTCCTGTCTGTCCACTACCCCGTCCCATACACCTGCCTCTTTTGTGGTCATGTTGGGGGTTTGAAGATACTAGACAGTTTGCCTCTAGTGCTCCTGACTTTCCTCCACTGGGTAGAAATTAACATGCCAGCTTCCGGGTAGAAATTAACATGCCACCTTCTCTTCTGCTGCCGGAACTACTACTTCTTCTGGACAGTTATTCCTCCTACAGATACAGATACAAATACAGGATCTAATCATTTTGCTCACTCTCTCTCTCTCACTGCATTATTATTGTTTATTTTCTCTTTTTCTAATCTTCCTTCCTTGTGTGTGTGTGTGTGTGTGTGTGTGTGTGTGTGTGTGTGTGGTACTGGGAATTGAACCCAAGCACATTCTACCTCCAAGCTACACCCCCAGCCCCTTTTATTTTTGTTGTGTTTTGTTTTGAAACAGGGTCTCGCTAGGTTGCTGAGAGTCTTGCTAAATTGCTGAAGCTGTTCTCAAACCTGCAGTCCTCTTATCTCAGCCTCTCAAGTACTGAACCTGTGATCCTCCTGACTCAGCCTCCCAAGTACTGGAATTACAGGCATGCACTACCATGGCCGACTCCTTATTGTCTTTTTAAAGCGATGAAATTGTTTCCTACTAGCAATGCAAAAGACCAGGGTTAAAGGCCACCTTGCCTTTTACCCTATATTCATTCTCCCCCCCACATCAGTTTTTTTTTTCAATTATGCCCTAAAAGCACCAATAATAATGTCGCTATTGTCAAAAACAACTATACACTGAGGGTCAAAGGCGGGAGCATATTAGGTAATAATCTCATCTTTCCCTTCCCAAATGGCCACCTTGGTCCAGCAGCTCTGATTTGGAGTTACATTCAATAGTGAGACAATGTGGGTGGATAGGTAACTAGGAAGATAGGAAGAAGGAGTATGGAAGGTAGGAGGGAGAAAAGGAAATGAAGGAAACATCTAGACTAGATGAAAAGGGACTTTTTAGAGTCATTGAGTCACTAAAAATATGATAGCTATTTTGGGGGGTATTTTGTAAAGGATAAAAGTGGGTTAGATAAATCAATCTGAGAACTGTTCATTCAACCTAAATGTTAATTTTAAATGTGTAAGACAGTCTAAGAAAGTCCTTGGACTTAAACTCTTTTTTCCACCACTGCTCTTTGTCCCAAAATTCTGAAATTTATTAAACTGAGTTGTTTCTGATCCTTATTATCCAGATGTCTCTCCCCGTCCTTTCTTTCCAATTGTATGCATATGGTTGGCACCTCGTTAGTCAAACCAAGATGTCACTATCTGGTGCCCCCGGTCCAACTGGCAGACAGACCACCTCTACTTATGTGGACATCTGTTGCAGGACATTTCTATTCCTTTCTATGTAGAAACGATGGAGAAAAGAAGCTAGGGAAATCAGTATGTGAAATGTCAGCCTCATGGCGTGTTTAGTTTTTGGATTTATTTATTTGTACCTCTGGGAATCTTGCTCACACGACACTTGGCACAATTACTCATTCAACCTTATGTACGGGGATTTTTGAATGCCTTCCATTTTTGAGCAGGCATGCAATACGTCCAATATGATTGATCTTGTCATTATTTTCTTTCAGTTTGAATTTATGATCTAATGATCAATTTGGTCCCCAGGGGACATTTGAAATTGAACTGATTTATTCCTCTTTTTGTCTTTTGGTCCCATGTCCTCACAATATTCTATTATTTCAAAGATATCTGACAACCAAATCAAATGTTTGGCTCACATAAACAACTAATTATTAATAATAGAAATGGCCAGATATCCCAGGTGTGATGACCAGTACCTGTAATCTCAGTACTTAGGAGGCTGAGACAGGAGGATCACAGGTTTGAAAACAGCCTTAGCAACTTAATGAGCAACCTAGTAAGCCTAGCAACCTAGTAAGACCCTGTTTCAAAATAAAACATAAAATGGGATGAGGATGTAGCTCAGAGGTAGAATGAGACTGGGTACAAAACCCAGTAGCAATAAAAAAAGAGAAGAAAAAGAAATGACCAGATAGTATCATTTCATATAATTAGAAATTATTTGCCTTAAAAATCCAGAAAATTTTTCATAATATTATATCAATTTTACTAGATTTCTACTAAAATGTGTCAATTAATACAAATATCCAAGCTAGTAGAATGCACAAAAATAAATTCAAAAGAATATCTAATTATTAAAAATAGCTATTAAACACATATTATTTGATAGTCACTTTAAACTTTATAGATGTTTCATTTGAACTTCATGGCCGATGGGGTTCAGGACACATCATCCCCAAATATGGCTCCTTGGTATTTGGGAAAACAGCAGAGGCAGGAATATCTCTCTGATTTGCCCCTGCCCTTCTCTGTTGACGCAGATCATAAAATCTAGGAAGGATTTTCTGACCTCCTAAAACTGGTCATAACAACCTCCAATGAGAAGTGCTTCTCTTTATACACTTGAAGTAAAAGAGTCAAAGACACAGGAATGTCAAGAAAAATCTGAATAAATGGGGGAGCTGATAAAGATTAGTTCCCCTAATTTACTACCATGAGGTCCTACTCTTTTCTTCTCTAATCTTAGTTTTTCAGGATTGTCCACAATTAATCAAAATTCCTTCCTTCCTTCCTTCCTTCCTTCCTTCCTTCCTTCCTTCCTTCCTTCCTTCCTTCTTTCTGTATTCATTTCCTTGAGAAAGATCCTATGTCACATAAAAACTTATATTAAATAAATTTTCAGCCAGGCGTAGTGCCACATGCTTGTAATCCCAGTACTTGAGAGGCTGAGACAGGAGGATCGCAGATTCATGGCCAGCCTCAGCAATTTAGTGAGGCCCTCTACAACTTAGTGAGACCCTGTTTCAAAATAAAAAATAAAATAGGGCTGGGGTGGAGGGTTTAGCTCAGAGGTAGAGCACCCCTGGGTTCAACCCCCAGTACTGCCACAAAATAAATAAATAAATAAATAAATAAATAAATAAATAAATAAATAAATACAATTTCAAGTCTTTCTTTTGTTACTCTGCTTTTTGTTATAGGGAATTCCACCATGTACATAAGGTGGGTAGAAATAAAGATGTTTTTCACTTTGAAATGGTCAATCCCTGAAGTAGCAATATTTTATAGAAAGTGAAACTGAAACTCAAACATAGTTCTGGAATGTTTCAAGATTATACAGCTTTAGCTGGAAGAGTCAAGATTTTTTAAAAATTATTTTTGTCCTTTTTCTAACTCCATATGGGTCATACTGTACTTCATTAGCTGCTAACATATTTCCACACTATTTATCTATATATTTGTGTTTTTTATTGATTCTGGAGGGAAATAATGGAATTTTATGCTCTTCGTAGAGTGACTGATGGAAAGCTTGCTGTGACTGTTTTGAAAGTATTCAGTCCCTGTTGGTGCTGTCAGAGAAATCTTTCTTGAGCATAATCCTGATCATGTTATTTGATTCTTCATCATCATATAGGATGTTCAAAATTCTTAGACTTCTGAGATACAAAAAAAATGATATTTTAGTATTTATTCTACTTCCCCCAACTCATTCCCATACATAGAAATATTCCCATAGAAGTAGATGTTGTTTGTAGAATACTCCAGATTTTCCCACATGTCTGTCCCTGCATATGATCTTTCCTGTATTTAGAATCCATCCTCTATCATCGGTACTTTCTCTCTTACCTGATTACCTCCTACTCCTACTCATCTTTCAAAGTAACTTAGAGTTTACCTTTTACCTGAGCATAACTCTATATCCCATCATTACACTATCTGATACCTCCTGTTTCTCATCTCCTCCTCCTTAGATCAAGGGACCATGTTCTACTTTTTTTTGTATTTTTTTGGTACTGGGGGGATTGAACCCAGAGGCATTCTACCAATGAGCTATACCTCCAGCCCTATTTATTCTTTATTTTAAAACATGGTCTCACTAAGTTGTGAAGGGCCTCGCTAAGTCTAATATTTTTAATCTCTTCATCTACCACAGTTCCTGGCACACTGGACCAGCATGCTAAAGATAGAATGAATGAGACAAAAATGAATTTACTTATAAGCCTATTTGTTGAGTATCCTATTCTCGGTAAGAAAAATCATTTGTTGAGTAAAATGTGAAACTTTATTGTGCAATATGAAATCTTGTCAGTTTTATCTTTTTCTTTCCCTTGGTGCATTAGAAGAGGGGAATAAAACATTTCTGTCTTAATTCCAAGGAATGCCTAAAGATTAAATTCTCTATCCACTCTTTTCATTGCTGATTACATTTTGGACATAATCATAGGTAACCAGGGCATATAAAGAAAAAATAAATCATTTATAAAAGGCAGAGGAATAAGAAGAGAACAGGCATAGAACCTGAGCAATAGGAACCAAAATTTGGGGGAGTTACAGGATGGGGCTCATAAACTGGGAGCTGTTCCTGGAACAGCTGTCCAAGGAGAACCTGAGAGCACTATTGCAGTGCTGGTTCTCAGTCTTTCAAGGTACCATGCTCTTTGGAAAGATGGAGAGACAGATATTTTTTATTGATAAAATGGCATTATTTCGGGCATCAATAAGTAGTTCTTTCTCCATTGTTGACTGTTTTCCAACATCCCCATTATCTCTTTTAATATTCCCTGTCCAGTCTCCCTGAAATATTCTTCCATAACTTGTGAAAAAAAACAAGCAAAATTTTCTGAAATAATTATTTATATGTTAATTTATACTGGATATTTCATTTAAACAAATGAAGATATCCTTGTGAGCTGGTACTAGTTTACATATTAGCACTTGAGAGCCAATGATCCAAGCCTTTGACTCAATTTTCTATTCATAAACTTTCCTTGAAGAGACACTAATATATTTTAATTCCCACATGTATAAAAAGGAGGATTTTTATTATTTTCCTTTGAGTTCAGTGCATTCTGGTTCTTAAAATATTCAAGTCAAGTTTAAATTTACTCCTTAGCAAAAACTATTATAGAGTAACTTACCAGGTTTACCACTCAGAAACATTTAAACCATTGCTTCCCTTAGGTATAGATAATCCAGGAAGGCAGGCCATTTTGATGACTAGGTTCACTTGAAGGATAACCTGAAGAAATTTCTTATCAAACAACATGAGCTCAAGCCTCAACCTCAAGTTTGTGAGAGGGTCCATATTTCTCATTCCTAACAACTGAGAGCTCATCTAAAGTTAGTTGTCTGGGTCAAAATTCTCACTGCTATAATCCAAGACAACTAACCATATAACTTAAAAGAAGGAAGATTTATTTTCTCACAGATTTTTGGAGATCTTGGAATTTCAGTCCATGTAAGGATAGGTTACATTTATAGATCTCAGGGCATCACGGTGGGAAACAGAGAGAGGGAGAACATGGGCTCTGCTCTCCTATCATATAGGCTGGAAGCCAGAGAGAGAGCAAATTTGTTAACTTTTCTATGTATGTGAGTATAATCATACCTAGAACCTCAAAGGAATACCATAATCTTTAAAATATCAAACAAATTAACTAACACAATGACCACCACTTTGTAGATTTTCATCATTCCCTTATACCCGATTTTGTCTTACACTGTGTTTGAGAGACTGGATCCTATGACCTTTTTAGCTACTTGAAGCTGTTTGTTTTAGGATCTTCTAGAGACACTGGGTCTAGGACTACTAAACTTAGGCCTAGACCCTAAACATAGGGTCTAGGACTACACACTGCCTTGTTTTATAGCCAGAAAGGCAGATCACATGTTGTTAGAATCTGCTTATCAAGCTAAAGATGAGCTTGTGAATAAATGAAGATTTCCTGGAATTCTCTCACATGAGACAAAAGGAACTACATTGCCTGGGCTTGGTTGGCAGTAAAGTTAGGAATTCAAATTCCACTAGTCATGGCTGAAAATTTATTCTGTACTCTAGGTTTTTAGGCTTATGCAGAAAAAACAATGTGTATAATAGTATGGGACCCTGTGAACCATAAGGAAGGAGAGCCATGCAGAGGAGGAGGAAGGACACGCAGGTGTAGTGGAGGCTGCATGGTACACTTCCTCTGTTACCAGCCAATGGTGCCTGGTATGTTATTCATGTCACCAACTTTGGAGGAGTTAGTTGCTTATTACACCAGTCATCTCATTCCTACCAAATCATCAGGCAAGAAGGGGAACACTGTTTCAGGAAGAGAGAACAGCATGTTCAAAAGTTCTGTAGAATTAGGGAATATGGGGGTTTAAAAGAAGGCCCAGGTAGCTGGAGGAGACAGAGGGGGAGCATCATACAAGGTGATGGTACCACGAACAGTAGGCCAGAGGGCAAGGGTTTGTCTTATACCTAAGTGCAACCTGAAATCCTGAAGTATAGTAATCAAAGAGGGGCTGACATAAGCAAATCTGTACAAATGAGTTAGAGATGAGTCAGTGTGGAAACGGTGAAGGCACTTAAGAAGCTCTGATTATAGTTCAGTGGAGATTTCATAGTTACCTAGACTAAGGATAGGACAATGCTAGCGAGAGATGGACTGATCTGAGTGGTTTCCACAAGGGAAAATGAATGGGATTTGTGATTATATTTGCTATTGGAGGTAAGGGCAATATTAGGAATAATATCCATTATTGCATTGTGTCATAAGTGAATGGAGAGCAGTTCAATTTTCAGTCAAGAATCTCAGAAAGAGGACCAGATTGGGACCGGTTTGAAGTGGGTGACTCAGGGAGTAATAATGTGCCTCATTTTAAATGCGTTGAGTTTGAAGTGCTTTTAAAATAACCAAGAGTACCACAGCTGCATTGTTGGACATATGGTCTAGGCTTAAATAGAAGGTCTGGGATGAAAATTATATTTATGGGAGGCATCTGTGTACAGATAGTAATTAAAGCCAATAATGTAAAAGTGGCTAGAGGTGGAGACTGGAAGGAGATGAGAGGGCCCAGTACTGTGGCTGGAAGCACGCAAATATTTAATGATTGAGTGGTAAAGATAATGGTTCACAAAGCTGTAGAGAATTAGCAGTCAAAATAACAGGTGACAAAAACAGGAACATAACCCAGGCATGGTGGCGCACACCTGTAATACCAATACTTGGGAGGCTGAGACAGGAGGACTGCAGGTTCAAGGACAGCCTCAGCAACTTAGCAAGACTCTCGGCAACCTAGTGAGACCCTGTTTCAAAGCAAAACATTTAAAAAGGCTGGGGATGTAGCTCAGAGGTAGACTGTCCTTGGGTTCAGTCCTGAGTACCACAAAACAAAACAAAACAAAACAAAATAAAACAACAGAAACATAAGAGGTTAGATGGCTGCCATAAAAGAGTGGTTTTCAAGAACGTATTAACGATATCAGTTGCTACTATGAAATCAGGTAAGATGAAGACTGAGAATTAACTGTTGAATGCAATGGTATTCTCAGGTAGAAGAAAGATTATGAAAGATGAAGGATACAGACTTAATATATATATAAGTATATATATATTAAGACTTAATATATATATATATATATATATATTTACTTGGTTACATATAGGTATAATGCTTTATATTCTGCTTTTCCATTTCACAACACACTTATGAAGATATATCCATGTTGTTAAATATTTTTCTAGCATAATTCTACCACTTTATTAAATGAATTTCATATTGTTGGTCATTTAGTTTGATTCCAACTTTTTGCCACTACAAACAATCCTATAATGAATACTCTTGTAGCTATGTCTTTATGAGTATAATTATGTCCCTGGGATACATTTCCAGAAGTGTAATTGCTAGGTTAAAAGTTCTTCTATTTTTTAAATATAGGATTACATAACCACTGGAATGTTATTACCAAACTTGTCTGCAGCTAAAGCTACATACTCCCTTAATGTCTTTTTCCTGAGGTATAAAGTAAGTTTAAGTGATTTTTCTTCTTGATTGACCACATTTAGTTTGGTTCATATATGCCTCTGGAACTTTCTTAAGTTGGACCACAATATAAATTCTTACTTTAAGAAGACAATAAATTACTGACATTTAGCACTTACTGTGTACCAGGATATCTTTCAAAGACGTAGATAATTCCTTTAATTCAGATAAGAATCCTCTTTTCCTTTCAGTATTTATTTATTTATTTATTTTTTTTTGCGGTTCTGGGGATTGAACCCAGGGGTGTTCTACCTCTGTGCTATACCCCCAGCCCTATTTTTTATACTTTATTTTGAAACCGGGTCTCACGAAGTTGCGGAGGGCCTCACTAAGTAGAGAGAGAGAGACAGACAGAGGGAGAGAGAGAGAGAGCTGAGGCTGGCCGCAAACCCGGATTCTCTGGTCTCTGCCTCCCAAAGTACTGGGATTACAAGTGTGCACGACCATGCCTGGCTCAGTATTTCTTTTTTGATGTTAAACAGACATAGTAAGAGTTGGACAATTTTTGTGTAGTAGAGTGGGTAAATTCCTGTGTTCAATTCCAAGGAGAAATTCCAGAGAACATAGACCCAAGTAATGATGATACCCTCTTAGAATGGGCTGTGGGATTAAGCTAGGGCTGGGAAAGGGCAGTGGAAGAACATATGAGATCTACAGAAATCCTAAAGTCATAAGATGTTATGGTTTGGATTCATAATGTCCCAAAAGCCTCATGTGTGGGCAATGCAGCCAGATTTGAAAGTAGGATATGGCTGGGGGTGGGGGGATGGATCCTTATGTGTAAAGCCTTGGGACAGTAGCTGCCCCTGGCTGCTCCCCCCCCTCTCTCTTTCTCTCCACTTCATGCTGCCATGATCTGAGCATGGCTTTTCTTCCTCCACCATGCCTTTAAGCCCTGCTTCCATGTTTTCTGCTTTGGAGCCAGCTGACCATGGACTAAAACCTCTGAAACCTAGTACTGAGAGCACCAAAATAAACCTTTCTTCCTCTAAGTTGTGCTTGTCAAGTATTTTGATCATAGCAATAAAAAAGGTGACTAAAATATAAGATGATGTCCAGTTCATGGTAATATCCAAATATCAGAGCAAAGATTATATAAAATTTTGTTTTCTTTCTAATCTTTAATGTAAACTATTGGAAATGAAATTATGTTTTCCACTAGGAAGGAAAAGGAAGATTAAGGGTAACAGAAAGAAGATGGAGAAGTAGGGAGGAGGGGAGAGAAAAAGAAGTTTCAGAGGAAGGAGACTTATTTTTTCCTAAGTACATTCATTATAAAGAAAAAAATTAAACGGGATAAGGGATTAAACAGCATTGTTTTCCAACAAGAAGAGTTGGTTTAGAGTAAGAAATTTCTTCTGAAGATGCATTTATTTTCCTTAGTGGAGAACACAGTTGAAAAGGAAGCAGATGGCTTTTCTGGATCTACAGGCATACTTTCTCCACATTGGTAGTTATAATAATTAGTGAGGGACCCATTAGTAAAATTAAGTAAATAAGATATTGAAATAGAATGAAGACAATTACTAACGGCTTCAGTCCAGCCATTTAAAAAATAGAAGATATTCTAATATACCCATTTAAAATGGACATCAAGAAAATTTCTTTTACATACCACCATGATAAATTAGATCATAAGGCCTTTATGATAATTATAGCAAAAAAAAAAAAAACCCTGAGGTTCACTGTTGTGAGATACATCTAGCTGTTTAACGGTAAAGAGTAGTTCTGTACTGTATGTAACTCATTTTGGCATTACCAACAACATCGTAGCCTCACATTAATATCTCTCTTATTTCTTCTCAGGTTTCAAAATGGGGTTCATGAGCTTCCTGAACTTTGGGAAACTGCATTGATCCTTACAATCATCCTAGAACACATTATTTTGTTTGTTCTACTGTGTCTGTGCAGGATACTTGTTTTGATCCAGTGAGCTTTCCGCAGTTGCTATCTTTTATGGAATTTATACATTATACTTAAGAAACAGAGTGAATATAGGAAATCACTATATAGGAGCTCCTTTATTTGTTTGTTTGATTAGAAATTTTCAAAGTTCCTTTTGAGCCTCGAAATGTGAAAATGGTGAAAATGATAAAATTCCATTTTTTTTCCTTTTTGGTATAGGGAATTGAACCCAGAGGCATTCTACCTCAGAACTACACCCCAGCCCTTTTTTATTTTGAAACAGGTTCTTGCTAAGTTGCTGAGGCTGGCCTCGAATCTGCTATCCTCCTGTCTCAGCCACCCAAGTACTGAGATTATAGGCATGCCTGGCAAATAGGATTCTTATTTTTTCTCTTGGCTTTTTTTCTAATATTGTTTTTTACACACCTACAGTAAGGAGAACAGTGTATAGTTTCCAATCTAGAATTTCAGCTTAGTCTTGCCTCATTCAGAGGTACTAAGGCTTGATTGATTTACAATGAAATGGAATTCCATATATAACTCATTCAATCAATAGTAGAAACTGGCAGGTAGTTTCTGAATCACACACACACACACACACACACATATATATATATATGTATGTATGTATACATTTCCCACAATAATACTAACCTTATGAGGAAATGTGTATTTACTATACTTTTTCCATAGCTCAAAATTGACTTGATCACTATTTATGTTACTTACGTACATATTGATACAGTTATAAAGATATTTCACCTATATTTTGCATTTCCTTCAAAGGACAAATTTGTTGAGGTTTAAATTGCCATTCTCAGTATCAAATAAAAATAAATTGCCTGTCTTTCATCGGTACATTCATCTTGTGAGCATTTGCTAGCAGAGAAAGACTTTCTTACATAGTGAGCGGGCTTGGTTTGCTTCCAAATAATATGCTCGGAAACTGAATTTAGTTTCATAATTTCAAAGACAGCAAAAATAAGATGAATCTTATCTTCCCTATTCTGAGAAAACTAATTTTTTTTAATCCTCAGTGCAACACAGTTAAATCGAAAGCTTCGGACTTGAAGAAATCATAATTCTAGTATCTGGGAACATATCCTTTCTGGTCTCCTTTTCAGTTGTGTTACTGACATTTTAAGTGACCCGAATTAAAAAATACAAATGCATGATTTCCGTTTAGTAAATGAATATTTCCTTCAGTCGATAGATGTTACTACTGAGCCTCATAGAGGTTGATGTTGTTAATTGTTAAGAGCTTTCTGCATGACTGAGCTTTAAATTTACATTTAGTTTATAATGTTATTTTTTAAATAAAGAGTTAGACATATGGGAAATTTCACAGCACTGTTTTATGTGAATTATCATTTTCCTTACTTTCTCCTGCCACCTTGTGATTTACCCTTACGAACAATCTTAAAGGAAGTCAGCAATGTGAAAATGTGAAAAATACAGTGTACGGCACAAGTAAAAATATATTTCTTAATATTATTAATTCCTAAGTATGGTATAATTACAAAAAAGATGATCATGGCATCCAGAGATAAAATTAGTAATCCTGGGAGGAGTTCTCCATTAAAAGATGCTCCTCAGCAACTTAGCAAGACCCTGTTTCAAAACAAAAGAAAACAAACAAAACAAAAAACAAAAATTCAGAATGGGCTGGGAGTGTAGCTCAGGGGTAGAATGCCCCTGGGTTCAATCCCCAGTACTACACAGATAAAAGGAAAGAAGCTTCTTACCATGATTTCTCCTTTGGATAACAGCATACTTTTAGAGAGGCTATTACTTTTCTCACAAATGTCTAGCCTCAACGTCTAGCCTTAGCAGCTTAGTATGTGTCATCAGACGGCAATGTCAGTGGGACTGGAACTTCCAAGCCAAAGTTCAGTAGAAATGGACTCTGTCTTTCCAACTCAAAGAAAGAGAACATTCGAGGCTACAGAAACAGTAGACAGTCCAGTGAACACATGAACACATGTAATCTGTAGAATGGTAAAATTGTGTCATCTGTAGAAAAGTAGTAGCATTTATGACCTGTGCCTGGGTACCACATTATGCTAACCAAATCCTGTACCTTCAGGAAAATGCCCTCTTGTTACAGAACCAAATGCTCCCTCTTCTCTCTCTATGTCTTTTTTTTTTTTTTTTTTTTGTGGTACTGGGGATTGAACCCAGGGGCGTTTTACCTCCAAGCTATACCCCTGGCCCTATTTTTTATACTTTATTTTGAAACTGGGTCTCACGAAGTTGCGGAGGGCCTCACTAAGTAGCTGAGGCTGGCAGTGAACCCGGATTCTCCAGTCTCCGCCTCCCAAGTACTGGGATTACAAGCGTGCGCCACCACACCCGGCTCTCTCTATCTCTCAAACTCACAAAGATGTTTGATGCTTCCATTTGCTCCCTGGTCATGCAGCACCACTTCCTTTAGATTTTTTATTTTTTAAAATTTATTTTATTTATTTTTTCTGTGGTACTGGGGATGGATCCCAGGGGCCTTCTACCTCCGGGCTACACCCCCAGCCATATTTTATTTTTTAATTTGGAAACAGGGTCTTGCTCGGTTGCTGAGGCTGACTTTGAACCTGTGATCCTCCTGTCTCAACCTCCCAAGTACTGGGGTTACAGGCATGGGCCACAGTGCCCTGCTTCCCTTGGGTTTTTTTTTTTTTTTTTTTTTTTTTTTTGGTACTGGGGATTGAACCCAGGAGCATTCTACCTCTGAGCTACATCCCCAGCCATATTTTTTATTCTTTATTTATTTATTTATTTATTTATTTATTTATTGCGGTACCGGGGATTGAACGCAGGGGCGTTCTACCTCCGCGCTGCACCCCCAGCCCTATTTTTTTATGCTTTATTTTTGAAACCGGGTCTCACGAAGTTGCGGAGGGCCTCACTAAGTAGAGAGAGAGACAGGGGAGAGAGAGAGAGAGGATAGAGGAGAGAGAGAGAGAAAGATATAGATCACGCGCGCGCTCATGCGCGCTGAGGTTGGCCGCGAACCCGGATCCTCTGGTCTCCGCCTCCCAAAGTACTGGGATTACAAGCGTGCGCCACCACGCCCGGTTTTCCCTTGGGTTTTTTGACAACACAGTCTCTAGGTTTTTTACTCCTAACTCTGACTTTTCCTTCTCAGTCTCCTTTTAACCTCTCAGTCGACCTACTCTTCCTCTGCCACCTTCTACCTAAAGAGTAGGCAGTTATGCTCCTAACCCCTTAGCCTGCAGGTCCAGTCCAAATCCTTTTCTCTAGATTCAGTTCTACCCTTCCAAATGCCTATCCACTTAGACATCCTGCAGCCACCTCAAACTCAAGGTGTCCACTGATCTGGTCAAATCTCCCCTTCCTCCTTCATCAACCATGAATCTCCTCTTGTCTTTACATTCAGGTGAACTGTCGCCCTCCACATCTCACAGCACAGGTGTTCATTCCTGTTTGTGACCTCCTTCTTCCTTCTTCCTTACCACTTGCTGTCTTGACCAGCCGGAGGCTCCCACTGTCATTTCTTCATCCTTATTTAAACTAAAAAGCAGATCAAAGACAGAGCTCTGGAGCTCTGGAGATTTCCTGGCTTCAAATTTCAGCTTTTGTCTCTTTGGAAGGCCTGATTGAGCCAATTTCCTTTGTAAACTTGAATTTCCTAATCTTTAAATAGCAAAGTACTATCTATGCAATAGGATTGTCTTTTTGCATTTGTCAATTTGGAAAAAAAATATTAAAAGTATGTACTTACCACTCAATAGATGTGAGCTATTATCATTAGTCACTGTTTTCTCTCCTACACCATCCCAGTACTCTGCCCACCAGCATCCCTCACGGGGGTCACTCCAATAGCGTCCCCATTCATCTTTGCCTCATCTCCAGGATGCCACCTGCTGTCCCCACTCCTGCAGCCAGAGCACTGTTTCTCCAGTGCAAAGATGCTAGCACATATCCCACTTAATACCTTTCAGTTAGTCTTCTCATTTTTCAGATTCTATCCAGTTCCTTGCCCCAGGGCACAAGACTCTCTTTGTCATAGGGAGTGTTTCAGTCAGCATTCTCACTGCTAATAATCCAAAACAACTGAGCATACAACTTAGAGGAAGGAAGATTTATTTGCACACAGTTTGGGAGATTTTAGAGGTTCAGTCCATGTGAGGCTGGGTCTGCAGAGCTCAGGGTGTGGCAGCAGGAAGCAGAGAAGGAAAGAGCAAAGGATTCTGCTCTCACATCATGGAGGCCAGAAGCAAGAGAGAGCAAGCAAGGGGATACAAAGATAAAAAGCACAGTCCCTAAGGCCACACCCCCAGGGACCCTCCTTCTCCAGCCAACACCCCACCTGCCTAAATTACCACCCAGTAAATCCATTGCAATGTGTTTACTGAGAGTATAACCCTCCTGACTAAATTATATCACCTCTGAACATTAATATATGAGCTCTTCAGTGGACATTCTTTATAGAAACCATGACAGGGCTCTTGCCTATAGCCCCAGCTGCATCTTGGTTCACTTCTACTTTGTTCTGTCTGCTTCAACCATACTGAAAATTCTGCTTCTAGAATTTGCCATATTCTTCCTTCCCAGCCTGTAGACATGCTCTTGTCCATGCAAGGAACATTCTCTCCACATTCTTACCCACCTGGACAAACCCTGTGCCTCCTGCCTCTCAGTCTCTTTTCCTAACTTTAATTAGGTGCCCCTGCTGCATGCTCTCATTGCACTGGTATTTATTAGAGTACTTAGCCCGTGGTTCTGGGTTTTTTTAAAGCAATGTCTCTCCTGAGACCATTCTGTTCAGCATCTGTCTCCTGTACCTAACCAATGTCTTATACAAAGCAGCACTATCTTATGCAGAATAAATGGCCTCCAGGGGTAATAGAACATGTTGGCAGCCTTGTTTCCTTCATTTGATCTCCAAGATGGATTTTCTAAAGATGACTCTCGCTGGTGTCCCTAGGGACGTTTGTGGACCGGCTCCAGGAATGTATACCCCTTGCGCCCCTGCAATGTAAAGATTTTTGTTGTTGTCGTTATACTTGTCATCTTTGTTATTTTTGTCATTTTCCTTTTTTGAAATGAAGAGACCAACGAACATTTTGAAATGAAAGAAACAAAGGAGCAGAGAAACGTTGAGTGACTCTGAATCATGTGTCTAACTAGAAGACAGGTGTCTTGCCACCAGTTCATATCGCTAGCAAGGAGAGAAAAACAAAGACACTGCAGTTAACATGGCAGGCTTGTAAAATCGGAGGCATTGATCACACCTCTGCGCTGACGAGCACATTCAGACCTGAGTGGCTTACTTGAGTTTAGGAGTCTAGCAAAGGGACAAAGCACAAACACCCACAGTGTCCTGCACGGGGAACAGGGCCAGTGGTGCCAAATGTAGCAGCTTCTGCCAGCACCGAGGGACAAAAAAGAAAACAGAGCCGTCTTTTTTAGCAATAACTATGCATGTATAGCACAGAACTGACACCAATGTGTCAAAAACACAAGTGTTTGAGGTGTTTTTTTTTTTTATCAAGAGAATACTGTTACATGCTTTAAATAAATGTTAAGTGTAAAAGAAAAGTTAGCCTGGAACTGCACATTAGGTATTTTTTCCTTAAAAACCCTCAAACTTGATTTGAGGCACAAACTCTGCATTTTTCATTACTTAACTAGAAGAGAATATTTTAGATATTTTTCAGCTCCGTTAAACATCAGCTCTGCCTAAAAAAAGTGTACGCCTAGGTGGGTGTTGATTAATGGTGCTAAGAACACTTTGTGTAGGATTTTATGCTAATTACCCTTTATACCCTAACCCGTGTCAATTTTAACAATCTAAATTAGCATTTTCTCCCAGGACTCAGGAATGTGCGAATTGTGAAATTGGCTCAGTAAGCTGAGTTAGCAGTGAGAAAATTGAGATGTTCTATATTTCTATATTAACATCTGCTGCTTGTTCAGAGCGTGATCCTTTCAAAATGATGAAGATATTGGGGGAAAAAATGAAAAGGGATGGAAGAAGTACCTCATACTTCATGGGTTTTAAAAATGTGTAATATTCAATGTTGTCATCAACAGTACTAGGTAATAATGCCTAAAATAATGGACTTTTGATTCACCGTGTTTGAGATATTGATCGCATTATTGTTGAGATAAATATTTTAGCTTCTTTGATATTTCGGCACCCATGTAATGGTACAAAGTTTCAAAGACACTTGGTTATGAAAAATATCATGCGCAATCCCAATAAAATTAACTTTCACTCTGTTTATTTTTGAAGTAGCTCAAATAAGAAACAGACTTATTTTCAGGTGGCTCTTTGTAAAAATAAAATGCCAAATCTCTTCAAGGAAAAAGATTTATACTACTATCTCATAAAGTGGGATGTGAACTTAGACATTTAAAAATCATATATAGTATTTGTAAACTGCATACAGAATAGGTTTATCCATCATCTTCATGATCTCATTCAGATTTGTGAACTATCCAGTTTTTTTCATTATGATCGTAAACCCTAAAACATACACAAATATACTTAGGTGATGGTTTATTAGAAACAAACATTTCAGCTTCAGATGGAGCCAAGGTATAGCCAAGTACTGGCTGGGCTGTATACTCTTTCAGTAAAATCTCAACCATATAATAAGTGACTCTCAGCCAGGCGTGGTGACACATACCTATAATCCCAGTACTTGGGAGGCTGAAATGGGAGGATCACAGGATTGAGGCAAGCCTAAGCACTTTAGTAATACCTTTCTTCAAAATAAAGAAATAAAATAGGGCTGGGGGTGTATCTTGGAGGTAGAATGCCCCTGGGCTCAATCCCTAGTACTGAATTTAAAAAAATGATTCTCAGTTCACAGTTTTATGTACCCCAAATTCTTTGAATTGTTCCCAAAGTCCAAAAACTGTCACTGCTGAGAGTTAGAAGTTGAAGCCTGGATGCAGATTGTTTTTTTTTGTTGTTTTGTTTTTTGTTTTTTTTGCAGTACCGGGGATTGAACGCAGAGGCGTTCTACATCCACGCTACACCCCCGGCCCTATTTTTTATACTTTATTTTGAAACCGGGTCTCACGAAGTTGCGAAGGGCCTAAGTAGAGAGAGAGAGAGAGAGAGAGAGAGACAGAGAGACAGAGAGACAGAGAGAGAGAGAGAGAGAGAGAGAGAGAGCTGAGGCTGGCTGCAAACCCGGATCCTCCGGTCTCCGCCTCCCAAAGTACTGGGATTACAAGCGTGCGCCACCACGCCCGGCTGCAGATTGGTTTTGACTATGAATTAGTTATTTTAGTTTCCCAAAAAGGCTGGAGAATAATCCCTGGGGAGCAAGACATTTCTATATTGTTCTCTATTATCTTTCCAAGGACAAATGGTAGAGACATACTTAGAGGAATTGACGATCTTCCCAGAGATTTATCTGAGGGCTGTTCAGGGAGGCTGCAGAGAGACAGGTTCAGACTGTAGTCTGTTCCTTGAAATTTCTTGGAGGTCCCATCAACTCAGTCTAAATACGGAAGGGGTGCTGTGCATGTGGGGGGGTCGCTGAGCAATGTTCAGGTGAGCTGCATTCTGGCACTCCTTCAACCCCTTCCCTTCTCAACAAAATCACTTGCTACTCTGCTAGTATTTCAGAAGTGTCCTCTCTATGTCTGGAACTTTCCTCCCCTTTCCAACCACCTTAAATTACAGGAATGCTGTTTTCCTAGCTCCATGCATTCTATTACAAAGCAGTCCATAACAGAGAAAATTTAGTTTATATAAAGAAACACTTAAGTGAAGGCTTATTTGCTTCCTCTCATATGTAGAAGCTAGGAAGTAATTGGAGACACATGAGACTACAATGTACCAATAAAAGTATATAAAAAATTAAAAAAACAGAAAAAATAGAAAAAAACACTTAATACAAGCCTAATTTTAAAGACTAAATGTGAGTGTGTAATGGTGGGGAGAATATTTTAGAAGTATATCAATCTATAACAATTCTATTTTAAGATCACATTTCATCTATCTTATGCTTGCCAGGATTTTTCCCAGTTTTTTCATTTTTGCCTGGATATATGATAATTTGTACAAATATAAATCTGCACTTCCTCAAATAATATCTATTTTCTTAAAATTAACTGTAGTATTTCATAGGATGAGATATTTCTTAAAAAATTAGTAGCATATGGGGCTGGGAACCTAGTTCATGGTAGAGTACTTGCCTAGCAGGAGTGAGACCCTGGGTTCTATTCCCAGTAACACACACGCACACACAGACACACACAGACACACACACACACACACACGCACACAGCGGCATATCATGTGAGTTGTTTGCCCATCTTTAAAATATTTTTAGTATTTTATTGCGTCTAATTTATATTTTGGCCTTGTTTGATTTTCAGATTTTTTTCTAATACAAGGTTCATCACTAAATGCATGTTTAGATGACATTGTCATAGGATGTTTAAAAATCATTTAAATTATAATAATAGAAAATACTAAGCCAAGCATGGTAGCGCACGCTTGTAATCCCAGTACTTGGGAGGCTGAGACAGGAGGATCTGGGTTCGCGGCCAGCCTCAGCTACTTAGTGAGACCGTCTGCAACTTAGTGAGACCCTGTTTCAAAATAAAGAATAAAAAATAGGGCTGGGGGTGTAGCTCGGAGGTAGAACGCCCCTGGGTTCAATCCCTGGTACTGAACAAAAAAGAAGATACTATAATAATAGCACAATAGCCAACAAAATTCCTCACAGAATTTCTGCTGCCATTAACGGCAGAGCTTTTCACAAGGTACTGATAATGGATGTTACTGCCACAGTGCTGCTCTTTACCAATTAAAGTAGAACCATCACGGTGCAAGCACAATTTGAAATCAACTTGAAAATTATACAATTCTTAATTTTAAAAAAATTACGGAATTCACATTGCAAATGTGTCAAAAACATTATATGGATATTTTACATCCTATTGCTTCAAATTTGCATAGCTCAGAATGTTCAGATTTAAAACAGACAATATATCCTACAGTAAAATCATATCCTATTAGGGAAGATAGGCCATGTATAACACATTTCCAGAGAACAAAAATGCATACTTCATTTAATTTACTCCCAAAGGAAGTTAAATTAAACAGGAATCAGACTGACTCGGGGTCAGCCACTAAGCTTAGTGAGCTGAGAGAGTCACTCAATTTCTTGGAATTTCATTTTTGTCATCAGTTACATGAGCCTAGTATTGGACAATTCAGTCAAATACTGGAAATAATAATGAGAAACTATAAAGTGCTTAGTGCTGTGCCTGGTACAAGGGAGGTACCCATAAGGTTTGTCGTCTCCTGCAAGTTTCTTCTACTGCCACGTTAGCCTTTCTTTCTAGCCACATTCCCAGCCCTTGCAGCCAAATGTTTGTTTCTCCTGTTTTTCTTGTTTGGGATTCTTGTTTCCTACTCTACATCCCCTTTCTGGACCACTTGATCTACTTTATGGCTTTAATCAATTTATTATGCCAAATAACTCAGAGACTATATCTCTGCACCAAATATTTTCCAATCCGTCCTCGATTTCTAGTCTCTCCTGAATTTCTTGCCAGATTTCCTTCAGGGATCCCAAATCCAAGTGCTTTGTTATAAAGGGTGTCACATTCTGTCTTCATTTCCCATACATCTAATGACACATAAATCCTATGACTCCCACATCCTAACTATCACTTCTGTCCGTCTTCCCCTCTTCACTATCATGGCCACTCTCCTAAACCAGACAGCCTCAGCCCTTCTGGATTTCCAAAAAATAAAAGATAAAAAAGTCTCTCTGATTCTAATGCTCCACCTTTGCCCAACCCATGCCATCCTCAGAATCACCTTCCTGTCAGGCTGGTCTTTCTATAATGCAAACATAGCTGTGTTCCTTCTCTGGTTTCTAGGAAGCTGGTACCATCTTGAAACCAAAACCAAATAAAGATGTCTCAAGAAAAGAAAAGAACAGACTAATCCTTGATGAACATAGATGCAAAGCCTCTGGAATGGTTTAGAATTATCATGTCCCTCAAGAACTCAGGGTAAGAACAAGGTAGCCATGTTGGAGGTGGGGATTGGTTGTCAAGGAGAAGTTCCTGGGGGTGTGGCCTTGGAGAATATATGGCTCCTCCACCTCCTGCTTTCTCTCTGCTTCCAGCCTTCATCATGTGAGAGCAGAGCCTTGCTTTCTCCTTCTCTCTGCTTCCCACCACCATCCCTTGAGCTCCACAGATCCAGTCTGACATGGACTCAACCTTTGAAATCTCCAAAGACTGTGAGCAAATAAATCTACCTTCCTCTAAATCATCTAGTTAGTTGTTTGGGATTACAGCAGGGAGAATGTTGACCAAAATGTCTTCTTAATAAAACACTAGCAATTCACGTTCAAAACCACATCAAGAAAATTGTGCACCATGACCAATTTGGTTTCATTCCAGGGAAGCAATGTCAGTTCATAATTTTTAAAAACAGTCATTATTTTGGGTAGAATTCAGTCTCCATTGCACAACGTCTAAGGTCCTTCATATTCACTCCACAATCTGTGCCCTGTGCTCATTCTATTTCCTGTGCCTGGCTCATGAATTCTCCCCTGATCAGCCTTTCCAATTCCTGTCTACATCCAGAGACATCTCAGGTCCTCTAAAGAGCCATTGTTGATGCTCCTGCAGCAGAATTGTGCTCTTTGGAATTTTTTACATTCCATGATTACAGCATTTAGCCATTTGAAAGAGATGTATAGGCAAGCAAATCATTGCAATCAATCCAATGAGAGTCTGAAAGCAGTGTCTGTCTCTTAGTCATTTTATTTTCCCGGAATCTGTCACCTAGCAGGGACTTGCATTTGAAGGGATGGATGAATGGCAGAATGAATGAATGAATTTGGTCCCTTTCTGTCCTGGTCTTGACAAGCTAATATGCATGTGGTGTCTCCCTACTTTTACTTATATACTTGAGGGCAGCTAGGTAGTCCAATAGTAATGAGTTTGGCCCCTGTCCATTCTTTCATTAAAGTAAAGTAGGCTTCTTGCCAAATCTGACTTTAATCTTAAAAATTTCTGTCTTCAGTATAAACTTTTGCCCTCTCTCCTAGCCAGAGAAACTGCAATAATTTTGCTTTTATTTTGAGGAAGAATGGCTCTCTATTTTTTTCACATATAAAGATTTCAGAACTCCTAGGATTTATTAAAAATTAGATGATAGACTTTAAAGTGGATTTGCTAACAAAATTATCCCCAAATAAATACCAAAATAATACTTAATGCAGTTATCCTACTTAGCCATCAGAAATTAATTTTTTGTTAGATACACAGCAGATTGATACCTGCACTGTGCCTAATGGAATGAAAAATGCACTAGAATGACCAAATTACTTCGTATGCCACATATATTTAATGAGGAAAAGTTGCACATCTCCAAATTACACTGTTCATCATTTTTTTATTAATTTAAATTTATCTTCGGAACCGTACAAAACGTTGCCTTTATTTCTTTCATTGGAACATTTACACGTTTGAACTAGAAGCTATTTCTTGCAAATTTGGTCTTTATTAAATATATCTGATTTATGTTGTGCAGGCTTGAGAAAGGTCAAATTAATTTCATCATAGTTTCACTTTCCCCTGGCATCTGCCATGCAGAATGGTATTGCTGTTATAAATAAGGCTTCCTCCTAAGTAACAACATGGTGTCTGAAATTATATTCAGCTCCATGAAAGATTGCAGCTCCCATTCTAATCAGGCTCCATGGCTCTGGCATGCCGCATATGGTCCTTTTTGAAATTTGTTCTAATATGTCTTTATCATTCAAGGAATTGTGCATCTGAAGTTGATTTGCAAGAAAGAAATTCAAAGAACAGCACAGAAAAAAATCATATATTCACTAAGAAGATGAAATTGCAAGGCTGAGCTGGCTTTGAATAGATGCATGAACATATGTATAAGACTTGTGGCTTTGTAAAAAATCCTTTTCGGTTGCCTATACCTATCTACTGTAACCCATTAGCTTTGCCTAACTCATTAAGAGCTATTGAAACCACATAAAATAGCAACACTTCGTGGGAGGGCTATGAAGATCCTTGTGCATGGAGTAGAATCAACAAAATCTCAATGTGGGCATCAAACTTGGAAAAGTTGTCCATGAATATGAAGAGGGAGAGGGAGAGGGATGATCTTTCACTGGATTTTGGGTTTTTAACTGTAAGTTTTTTTCTTTCTATTATAGATGTGTTATTTTTTGTATTGTGTTTTTCTACCAGTTATTTTACCAATAGATCTAATAATTAATTTGGCCTTATTCACCTTGTAGCAATTTTATCATCGTAACCAAACTCTTTTACTTTATAAATATTTCTTCAGGAGGTTACTATGCATATTCTCCATATCAAGACATCATTTAAAAATAATGGTAAATTTGTCATTTTTTCTTTCCAATCATTTTTAATGCAAATGCCAAGAACCATCAGAAAGATAAATAATTATATGTTTAAAAGATCTCTTATGATAGATTTTGTTTGTTTGCTTCCAGAGACTTAGCTAGAGATACATCATTGTTCATGATTTCTTGCCTCTGTAAGACCAGATGAGGAGATATCTCAGAAAACTAGGAACAGATCTGGCACACAATGCAGCTATACCACTCCTGGTTATATTTTCAAAGGTACTAAAATCAGATTATAGTAATATATGCATATCCATGTTTATAGCAGCACAATTCACAATAGCCAAATTAAGGAGCCAACCCAAGTGTCCATCAACAGATGAATGAATTACTAAATTATGGAATATACACACAATGGAATTCTACTCAGCAATAAAATTATATCATTTGCAGGAAAATGGATGGACCTGGAGAAGATTATGTTAAGTAAGATTAGCCAATCACAAAAAGGGAAGGGTCATGTGTTTTCTCTCATATATATGTGGAAGTAAGAAAGTAATTGGGATATAAGAGGGACTTTTAGATAATGGAGGAGAAACTCCAGTGGAACAATGGAGGTGGTTTTGGGGAGGGAGAGAGAGGGAGAATTAATGAAGGAAGCACTTCCACTGATATTATGTGCATATATGAGAATACCAATGTCAATCTCAATATCTTGAATGGAGCAGGGGGAAGTGGGGAGGGGGCGGGGGGAAAGGTCACCAAGTGCTATGCACATGAATGTCACTATCACTCTGAACCATTATGATGTGAGACTACAATGCACCAATAAAAGTATAAAAATAAAAAGGGCTCAAGAGAGAATTCATGTTTATCATGCATTGCTTCAACCTGAATGAAGACAAAAATTATCGACTTTAAGATTGGAAATTAATTATAACATTTGCTAATTTGCCCAGACATGCTCCTTATTACCCTGATTATATTTCAAGTAAAGTAGAGGGAGATCAAAATTAGTAGGAAAGTTCATGAAAGCCTTGCACAATAAAATGTGTGTCGATGTGTGAAACTCAGAGACCAGAGGTGAGAATGTTAAAGTAGCATCAGAAAATATCCAGAACACTAAACTATGCCAACAATCTAACCTCATCCCTGCACGCAGGAATGGTAATAAATAGAATAAATATCTGGAGCATTGTGTCCATTTTTGAGGTAGGAATTTGATGATAACAAGAAAAAAAGAAGATTCTTTTAAGAATTTGATTTGGCTCGAGAGTTAAATTTGTTTCCTAGAAAGAAACTTTGTCATACTATTGGGTACTTTTAGCCATTCTCAATTATTTTCATGCCCATCAGACACTATAAACCAGACAAGGTAATTTTCCCTACCACTTGGCCAAAGCCTCATATAATTGCTGCAACCACCTAAGCTCTCATTTCCTTCTAATAATGGAGCTTTAATCCTGCCCTTTGCAGGGACAGTGGAAGTTATTTATGATTCCTAAAGCACCACTTCAAAGAAGATTCTAGAGAAATAAAAAACATTGAAAAAGCACTTGCACACCACTTACCTGACTCTATGCAGGCCTTCTTTACCAAGCTGCACAGGATTCTGCAGGTTTTTTTGGCTTAGACTCTTTTTTACAGTGAGCTTTTCTGCTCAACTTTGTCAGAAATGTACTTTCCCGTTCATACAGCTATTTAAACTGCCTAACATCATGTGCCTGGAAAAGGACAAAAATGTGGACAAAAATTTTGAAGGTAGCTGAAGAAGAATAATAAGGCTCTCATTTTGTAATCCCAAAGTTAATAATGTGTAAGACATAGCTAAAAGAACTGCATGATGAAATTACTTAAATCTTAGCCCACAAACTTAAGTCTTTTGTTTTATTTATTTATTTGTGGTATGGGTGGGGATTGAACCCAGGGGCATTCTCTGTCTGAGCTACACTCCCAACCCTATTTCATTTATTTTTTATTTATTTTTATTTTTTATTTTTTTTATACTTTATTTTGAAACCGGGTCTCATGAAATTGCGGAGGGCCTCACTAAGGAGAGAGAGAGAGAGCGAGCTGAGGCTGGCGGCGAACCCGGATCCTCTGGTCTCCGCCTCCCAAAGTACTGGGATTACAAGAGCGCGCCACCACACCGGGCTATTTTTTATTTTGAAACAGGGTCTCAGTAAGTTGTGGAGGGCCTCGTTATAAATTGCTGAGACTCTCCTGGAACCTGCGATCCTCCTGTCTCAGCCTCCCAAGTATTAGAGCTACAGGAGGGCGCCACCACACCCAGCTTCAAATCTTCTTTTAAATAAATGCCTTTTAAAATTAATTTCACTCTGATAACCCATCCTCTCAGTTTCTAAGGACATTTCCTCTTATTTCAATTGTGGGTTCCTCTCCCCACAAAATGTCAGACTCTAGAAAGCCAACACGGAACCCAGACATGAGAAAATGGAGAAGTGTCTAGTTCATCATGATTTCTACTGACATTCATTCTTTCCCAATTCTTTCAACAGATAAATTTAGAACCCAATAGTGTAGAGCATAGAACTTAAAGATACAAATTCTGCTAGACCTTGAATCTAAACTCCAGCACCATGTAACTAGGTAACCTAAGGAGAGTTACTCAATTTCTTCTTTTTTTTTTTCAGTTTTAGTTCAGATAGCCTGAATGGCACTTTGTGAAACTTAATAAATGGCCCTCCTCTGAGCAGATCAGCTCACACATGCCTTGTCAACCAAAGTGCAAACTGGATTTCCCAAGAAGACCTGGAAAAACCTCGCTGAAGGTGTTAAATTAGTCATTGAAGGAAAATCATCTCAGACAGGAGAACACAGCAAAGTCTGCACAAAATCCAAATAGGGTGACAAATAGAATCAGCATGAAAGGGCTCTGGGGTGAGTGTGGAGAATCAGGCAAGGGCCAGATCGTGGGAGGACTTTTGGTAATGGTTTTTATGTTTATCTTAAATGACAGCGAGGAGTTTTGAAGAAGTGACTGTAGTCTGATTTGCATTACACAAGGGTAACTATTTTGTAGAAAAAGACTGAAGGTAGGCCAGCCAGGAGGAAGTCAGGAAGCAGCGGTGGTGGAGGAAATGGAGAGGAGTGGTCTAGGGTAAAGGCAGCCAAGCCAAGATGCTAGAGTGTACACAAGTGTATTTGAGCGGCAGACTCGACAGGACCCACCTTCAGGTTGACTGGGGAGTGGCCTGGTGGGGGAAGGAAGACAGGAATTATGGATTAGGATGATGGCCAGATATTTAGAGTTGTTACTGAGTTGAAGACAACATTGGAAATATCAGGGAACCATTTCTTTTTTGGGGGGAGGTGGATGTTGAGAAATTAAGTGTTCTATGCACAAAGCACATCTGTGGTCTGTGTCTGTCATGTACCCTTGGATTTGGGCCTGTCACTTTAGCTTCTGGGACACAGCACCCTCTGTGAGCCTGGGGACCTTGGGGCTCCATCTCTGTAGAGGGATCTCACAGTGGTTCTTCATCTTAGCCTCTCCAAGGAACAGGGTCAGAAAGAGAGGCATTGTTCCTAATATTTCTATACATGCTGCCATTGACATTATTCTGTGCCCACTTTATTGTATAGCTGACCTATTTTCTAGCCTTTTTTTGTGTGTGTGTGGTACTGGGGATTGAACCCAGGGGCATTCTACCTCTGGGCTATATCCCCAGCCCTATTTTTTATTCTTTATTTTGAAACAGGGTCTTTCTAAGTTGCAGAGGTCCTCACTAAGTAGCTGGGGCGGGCTGTGAACCCGAATCCTCCTGTCTCAGCCTCCCAAGTACTGGGATTACAAATGTGCACCACCACCCCTGGCTTTTGTAGCCTTTTAAGCCAGGTTAAATGAAAATGTATTGGGGAAAAGATGGTATCTCAACAAATGTTTGTCATAGAAATGTTTTCAAAGAAAAACTCACACTAGGTAAATACAAGACAAAAGATTGTGCAGGTCCAACTCTTAAAATGATGGGAAACCGATCATAAGGGGTTAAAAGTATCATCTGTAAAAACGGCTTTCATCCTAAATGTGTGGTTTTACAAGGTAAATTTTGTGTGAAATGCGTTTGCTTATTTTCATAGGTGAATGAGTATAACTAGGTTTGCATCCTTATAGATTAGTCAAGGGTTCCTAAAACCTCACTGAAGATCCCACTGCAGTCATCTGAAGCTGTTTTATGTTATTTTACCCACTTGGGAAATGGAGAAGGTTGTCAGCATTCCCCTACAAATTCTCCTCAAAATGGACACAAAACTCCATTTCCTTGGTTAAAAACAATTCTCAGCAGCCATCTTCCAGTAACTCACCAAAATGCTGAACTCAAAGGGAAAGAGGAGAGGCACCTGATGTATGCTCTCCAGGCCTTTTAGAAAACATGGAGTTGTTCCTTTAACCACACAGATGCGAATCTACAAGAAGGGTGATATTAGAGACATTAGGGAATGGGTGCTGTATAAAAAGGAATGCCTCCCGAAAGTTACCATGGCAAAACTGGATGTCTATAGTGTTACCCAGCATGCTGTTGGCATTGTCGTAAACACGCAAGTTAAGGGCAAGATTCTTGCTAAGAGAATTAATGTGCCTATTGAGCATATTAACCACGCTAAGAGTTGAGATAGGTTCCTGAAGCAGGTGAAGGAAAATGATCAGAAAAAGAGGGACGCCAAAGAGGAAGGTACCTGCGTCCAGCTGTAATGCCAGCCCGCTCCACCCAGAGAAGCACATTGTGTGAGAACCGATAGAATGGAGCCTGAGCTACCGGAACCTATTCGTTATGAATTCATGGCATGATAGGTGTAAAAAATAAGAAAATAAATGACTGCTGGGCTGTAAAAATGGTAAACAAACAAATACTTCTGAGCTTCCTTGATTTGCTTTTCTTTAACATGGGGAGGTTAAAACAGGTTGGGTACTTGAGTAGCATGTAAGCAATCCTTAGTCATGTAAAAAACAATGACTAAAGCCATTTTGGTCTAAAGTTCCAAAGTGCCTCCAAGTTCTGCACCATAATTCTGTTCTCCCATGAACTCCAAATGCAGTGTGGGCTTCCCAGGAAGTATATTGAATGATTCACATGGGTGTGGAGAAAAAAAAATGTACAGTTCTTTTTAAAGGACATTTTAAGAAAAAGGTATAATTTGTATCCATAGAAATGCACTCATATTAAGTGTACAGTTTGATTAGTTTTGACAAATGCATGTACTTGTGTAACCCACACAACTCCCAAGGTGTCGATTATTTCCATCACTCCACCGAGTTCCCCTGTGCCCGTTTCCTGTCAAATGGAACCTCCTCCCAGGAAAACATTTTCTAACTTGTATTACCTTAGATTTGTTTGGTCTAAGCCCAGACCTCAAATAAAGAGAACCGTGGGCTCTGTGCTCCATGTATCTTGCAGTTTCTCACACAGTGTAACTGAAGCTTTTGAGATTGACCATTGTGAAAGTTGTTGTGTATGTTGTTGAATGGTATTTCATATTATGTTACAACTTGTTGATATATCTGCTTATGATATCTTTGTGCTTCAGCCTATCATTTTGTTGTTTGGTTGTAGTTTATTTCATCTACACTTTGTGCTCTCTTTTATGCCCTGCCATGGAAGAAGTAAAGTTTTACTGCGCGTTATAGTATCCTATTTCATGTCCTCTTTTGACTTTTTAAAAACCTTGAAATAATTATGCAATCACAGAAAGTTACAAAATTAGTAGGTAGGTTCTGAGTGACTGCAACGTAGCTTTCTCCAATGAAAATATCCTTATAAGTATAATACAGTGTCAAAATCAGAGAGTCAACAATCCACAGACTATTCAGATCTGATCAGTTTTACTTGTATTTATTTGTGTGTCGCACCCTTGTGAAACTTTAGCCCATGTAGATTATATAACCCACCACATTCAATGCGTACATCGATTCCATCACCATAAAGATCCTTCCTGTCAATCCTTCATAGTTAAATCATCCCCTTCTACCTCTGTCCCTAACCCCAGCAATCACAAATGTATTCTTCATTTCTATAATTTTGCCATTTCAAGAATTTTATATAATTAAAGTCATACAGTATATAACCTTTAGAGTTGCCTTTTTCATTTGGCATAATTTCCACAAGAACCATTAAAATTGTTGTGTTGTCAATAGTCAATTCTCTTTTATCGTTGAGTGATATCCCATTGAATGGACGTACCACAATTTGTTTTTTTTTTTTTTTTTTTGCGGTACCAGGGATTGAACGCAGGGGTGTTCTACCTCCGCGCTATGCCCCCGGCCCTATTTTTTATACTTTATTTTGAAACCGGGTCTCACGAAGTTGCGGAGGGCCTCACTAAGGAGAGAGAGAGAGAGAGAGACAGGGGGAGAGAGAGAGAGAGAGTGCGCGCGCGTGCGCGAGCTGAGGCTGGCCGCGAACCCAGATCCTCCAGTCTCCGCCTCCCAAAGTACTGGGATTACAAGCGTGCGCCACCACGCCCAGCCGTACCACAATTTGTTTAACCATGCACTCAGGGAGGGATGCTTAGGCAGTTTCCATCTTTCGATTAACATCAATAAAGATACTATGAACATTAGTTTACAGGTTTTTGTGTAGACATAAGATTTTTATTACTCTGGATAAATGCTCAAGAGCATAGTTAATATCTGGAAAATATATGTTTGATTTTATCAAAAACTGCCAAACTACTTTCCAGAGTGACCAACCCATTTTATATTCCTGCCAATGCAATTCTTATTTCCCAGGAATGTATAAGAAATAAGATTTTTCTTGTCTTTTCAATATTTGCAAATTAATACTTATTTAAAAATGTTAGTCCTTCTAAGAGGTATACTGTGATACCTCATCATGATCCTAATTTGTGGTGACAAATGATGTTGAGCATATTTTCATGTTCTAATTTAGTTATCCATTTGGATATCCTCCTTGATGTCTGTTCATTTCTTTTACCTATTTCTAATTAAGATTTCTTTTTTTACTGTTGAATTTTGAGACTTCTTTCTACATCCTAGGTATGTGTCCTTTGTCAGATTGTGGTTAGCAAATAGTTTCTTCTGTAGTCTACAGTCATATATATCTTCATTCTTCTAATATGTTATATCCTAGAGCTAAAGTCTTAATTTCAACAACATGTAATTTATTGACTTATTTTCTTTTATGCCTCATGGCTTTGGTGTCATGTCTAAGAACTCTTCAATGAACTCCAAGTTCTTAAAGGTTTGATAGTTTAATGTTTTAAATCTGTAATCCATTCTGAGTTGATTTTTATAAAAGGCTTGACACTTAGGTCAAAGTGGCTTATTTTCTCCCCCGTGGATGTCCTGTTGTTCCAACACTGTTGAAATATCTATATTTCTTCCATTCACTTGGTTTTGCATGTTTGAAAAAAATCAGTTGACCAAATTTATGCCATTCTGTTTATGGATTCTCTTTTCTATTCATTGATCTGGGTGTTTATTACTCTATTAGTACTACATTGTTTCCGTTAATGTAATCTGGTATTAATTTTGAAATCTGGCCAACTGACTCTTCCCACTTTCTTCTTTTTTGAGCTATATTTCCAGCCCTTTTTGGTTTTTATTTTGAAATATGTTCTCACTAAGTTACCACGTGCTGGCCACAAACCTGTGATTCCCCTGTCTCAGATTTCCAGGTACTAGGATTACAGGCATTGACCACTACACCTGGCTTTGTTCCAATTGTTCTAATTTTATTGCCTCGCCATGAAAATATTCAAATAAGCATGTCTAGATCTACAAAATAGTCTTGTTGGAATTGTGTTAGGAATTATGCAAGACCAGTATATCAATTTGGAAGAGAATTACCATATTATAATAAGTTTTTCAGTGCATAAATATGTCTCCCCAAGAAGAAATCTTTGATTTCTTTTTCAGTGTTTTGTACATATTTTGCTAGATTTAAACCTAAATATCCCTTTTTATTGTTAAAAGAGCAACTTTTTGTTTAATAATCTCTATTGTTTTTTTCTGTTTTTTTATTTCATTGTTTTGAGTCAAATGTTTATAATATTTTTATTTCTGCATTCTTTGAGTTTATTTCATTCTACTCTTTCTAGTTTCCTAAGATGAAAGCTTAGATTAATTTAAAATAAATTAATTTTAAATTTACATTAAATTCTAATGTAATCATTTAGTGTAATAAATTTCCCTCTCAGTACTACATTAGCAACATTCCATGAATTTTGATATGTTGCATTTTCACTTTTATTTAGCTCTATATATTTGATTTCTATTGAGACTTATTGATCTATGAATAAATTTCTGGTTTTAACTATTATGAATAAAGGTACTATGAACCTCAGTGGACATTTACATGCAGAAGAACAATAAATCTAATCACAGAACTTACATCTTCCAAAGGCTTCTTGAATCTGGAGTTTTATTCTTGTTGATAAATTTAGGAAATTTTCAGCTATTATTCCTTTTTTATTTTTTTTATTTTTTTGTGGTACCGGGGATTGAACGCAGGGGCGTTCTACCTCCGCGCTACGCCCCCGGCCCTATTTTTTATACTTTATTTTGAAACCGGGTCTCACAAAGTTGCGGAGGGCCTCACTAAGGAGAGAGAAAGAGAGAGAGAGACAGGGAGAGAGAGAGCGAGAGAGCTGAGGCTGGCCGCGAACCCGGATC
>PVJS01009348.1:0-50588 GCA_004027185.1 Glis glis
AATATAGTCATATATATGAAAGGTAAACGATTATTAGCCTTGTACAATAGGATTCTCAAAAATCAATAAGGATTGATTTTGATTTACAAAATAAATCAATAAGAAAAAGAATACATGGTCTCTCTCTCTCCTTAGTGAGGCCCTCCACAACTTCGTGAGGCCCTCCACAACTTCGTGAGGCCCTCCACAACTTCGTGAGACCCGGTTTCAAAATAAAGTATAAAAAATAGGGCCGGGGGCATAGCGCAGAGGTAGAATGCCCCTGCGTTCAATCCCCTGTACCGCAAAAAAAAAAAAAAAGAATATATGGATACTCAAAAACTGAATGAAGCTTGTGAACAGAAGTTTCATTTAAAAAGAAATGCAAATGGCCGATTATATGTGAAAAATTATAAACTTATAAGTAACAAAATAAACAATTAGATACTATTTTTCAAATTGACTATTTTTGTTTTTTAAAAAAATCAAACCTATAAGCCGGGCATGGTGGTGCATGCCTGTAATCCCAGTACTTGGGAGGCTAAGACAAGAAGATCATGAGTCAGCCTCAGCAACTTAGTGAAACTCTCAGCAACTCTCAGATCCTATTTCCAAACAAAAAGTGTAATAGGGTTAGGGGTATAGCTCAGAGGTAGGATGCCCTAAGGTTCAATCCCCAGCATCACCACCACCAAAAAAAAAAAAAAAAAAATTAAACCCAACAGTGAGAGTCCAGTAAAAGTCCCATTTCTATACACTTCTTTGTGTACAATCTTTTCAAGTGCCTAGGGTACTATATATCAAAAGCCACAAAAATAGTCCAATTCTTTAACCTTTAACTTCATTTTTAAGTGGCATTGACCAGTGAATGATTTAAATATATGTATAGGTTTATAGATAAGATATTTATTCAATATTCATATAATATTATTTATACTGACAATGACTTAAAATATTCTCAATATTCAATAACATGAAAATAATTATATGATGGAATCCTATTTAATGCTATATTTAGGGTTAAATTAATTAAAAGCTTTACAAGTATATAAACAAACACATGAGCTGACAAATACATATTATGAGAAAAGAGAATAATTAGCAGAGATATATTAATATTAGCTTTTTCTCAGGTATAAGCTTTTGATTGACTTCATTTTTCTACTTTATTTTTTCTTTCGGTACTGGGGATTGAATCCAGGGGCATTCTACCTCCGAGCTATACCCCCAGCCCTATGTTTTTATTCTTTATTTTGAAATAGGGTCTCTCTAAGTTGCGGAGGGCCTTACTAAGTACTGAGACTGGCCGCGAACCTGCGATTCTCCTGTCTCAGCCTCCCAAGTATTGGGATTATAAGCATGCGCCACCATGCCCGGCCATTTTTCTACTTTAGATTTTCTACAATAGAATGAATTATTTTATAACCAGAAAAAGATAATAAAAATATTAAAAGCCTTGCTCATCAGCTTGGAGAACGTCAACACTAGAAAGAACATTAGCAAGAAGCTAACCCAATTTTCTCATTTTTCCCATAAACCAGATTCAGAAAGCTAGATGATCGGCAAAGGCCAAATGCTATTCACAAGCAGAGTAAATAAGTGTCCCCAAGACCCAGCCTGTTGCAGAGGATCTCATCCAGGCTCCCAGAGGGAGAAGCTACTAGTCCCCAGTGCTCTCGGGGGCATGGAAGAGCATGGACGGCCACCTCCTCTCAAGCACTGACCATTCCTGCTTGAAACCTTCAGACCAAAAAGAGGATATGGCCAGACCCAGTCCTGCTGCCCAAGAGGCCAGCCCTCACTTGCCTGGACCTTGAGCAGGCTCCAGTTCCTCTGCCCAGGACCTGCAAGACTCCACACATATCTGAGAGGCAAAGGAAGTGAGGGAATCATCCAATCCCACCCACCTCACACCAAATATCCCGAGGTTCTCAGGTATGTACGTGGGCTCCCTTCACCCTAAAGTGTGTGTTGGCTGTGGTGGTGGTGGTTGGCGATGTGAATGGCAGTTGTGCCATGTGGTAGCCCTGGTCTTGAAGTATGTGAAGGAGTTTCCCATTAAGAGGGGAGGGAGGAAACTGTGTGTGTGGAGAAAGCAATGGCTCCTCCCTCCCATGGCCCGGGAGCTGGGATGTGGTGTGAGAGACCTCCAGCAGCTTGGGGTGCCAGGAGGTGGGAAGTAATGGCAGCTGAAGGCCAGTGAGGGAGGACTGTGGGATCAAAAACAGGGGGTGTGCAATGGCAGGGAGCGGGAAGAGGGCACCGCAGGGCATGGGCCCCACAGAAGCGAAGCCATCATGACCAAGTGGGGGCAAACTGGCCCCGAAGAGAATCGAAACCACAGCCGGACAGCAAAGCCCCAGCCAGGGTGCAGGCCAGCAGGTGCGCCTCGGAAGATCTCTAGGAGGCCGGCACACACTCCCTGCCCTCCCCACATGTCCTCCCCTCCTGGGGCTCAATCTGAAGAGCCTACAGGTGTAAGGTTGCAAACGAAGAGGGTGAAACTGAGGCCAACCAAGAGAGGAAGTGGCGGGACTCTTCTCAGAAGACTTTTCAGCTGTGAAAAAAAAATCTCCAGAAACACTGAGAGGAAACCTGGGTGGGCCACAGCTGTTTGGCTGATTGCTACCAGCTCAGCTCACGGATGACACACACGCTGGGTGGCGGATGGCCTGTGTCCAGGGGCCAGCTCCGCCGCTTTCCCGTGGCAATGGACGAGTCGTGCATCGCCTCCAAGCCTCTGTTCTCTCATGTGGACAAAGCGGACAGTAACAGTCCCCAGCTCAGAGGGCTGCTGAGAAAGTCAGATGACACAGTGCACAGGGTACGAATAAGACCAGCTTGTTATTGTCAACTTTGAAATTTCCCTTTTCATCTTCCTGGGACCCAGACCCATTATTTGTATTTGTTGCAGAAGAGAAGAGGCAAGGGCCAAATGAGTAGCATGTACTGAATCTCTTGACATGCATTAAATACCTTTATAATTCTCCCCAGGGCCCCGTGAGGAGGGCACTAAGATCTTCCATTGGCAGAGAAGCTAAACCTCAGAGAAGCTGAATCACTTGGGCAAGTTCTCAAGCGAATGTGATACAGAAAATGAGCTGCATTTGCCTTCCAGACTCCCTCCTGTTGTGAGAACTAGGCTTTCCCCAGCCTGCGCTGCCTTCCCAGCTCAACCCACCGCAAGTCCGGAGAGCCACTGCCCCACACACCTTCTGCCATGGGAATGATCCCGCCCCCTCGGTCAGGCAGCCCTGGAGCAGGGCCTTGCTCAGCTGACCAAGCTGACCCAGGCTGAGACATAACCAGATGTGCTCACGACAGCTGCAGGTCACAGGCACCCATCTGACGGTGGTACACTGCGCCCAGAGCCCGCTGCTCACAAGACACAGGGACTTGGAGTGAAAACCTGCTGTGTCTCTATCATACCACAGGGAATCTCTGGGGCTGGAGGAGCCTTTGGGGGTCCTGAGAGCCCAGAGGGATGGGGGGCAGAGAACCATGTTATTGAGGCAGAATCAAGGGGGCAAGGTGACATGGAGAGGGGGGTGATATGGGGCAGGCTTTTTCACACTACAGGTCCTACACGACTCCCTAACTTGGTCTAGTCCTTTCTCTGTATGACATGGGAAACTGAGGCTCAGACATGCCAGAGAGATGCTGACCTCACGCGGTAGAAAGAGATGCGTTTCATGGTTTCTCTTATATGTTGAAGCTAGAGATAAAAAAAAAAAAAAGGAAAGAAAAGGGACATCACAAAAATAGGAGAGAGACCAGAAGAGTAGTGGAAGGGGGTGAGGGGAGGGAGGAAGGTAGGGAAGGAGAGGTATGGAAAGGAAACTGACCAAATAATATTATGTGCATATCTGAATGTAGCACTATGAATCGCACTATTATGTACAATTACAATGCACCAATAAAGAATTTAAAAACAATGAAAAGAGTTGCGCTTGTGAGTCCCTGAGGTCTTATAGTTTCTTTACTTATTTTGTTGTGTGATCTCAGGCAAGTAGCCCAGGCTCTGTATAGTGCAACCGCTACAGCTAAGCCTTCCCTTGATGGGGCTGCTCCAGGGCCCAGGGCCTTCTCTGGGCGCAGAACACTTATTACTGCACCGCATCTTCACAATACATAACCAGAAGAGAGAGGAGCCCTTGCTTTCTCTCCTCCGTGGGTGAGGACTGAGGCACAGTGCGGATCACAGCCCCTCCTCCCAGCTCAGACTGCTCTGCCTACATCCCCCAACCAGCCTGGGCATTCTCCTTCATAGAGCAGAGGGACTCTGAGAATCAAAAGACTAATGTCAGGAATTTTTTTATTTTATTTTATTTATTTATTTATTTATTTATTTATTTATTTATTGGTACTGGCGATTAAACCCAGGACCATTCTACCTCTGAGCTACACCCCCAGCCCCATTTTGTTTTTTATTTTGAAACAGAGTCTCACTAAGTTGCTGAGGCTGACCTCAAAACTGTGATCCTTCTGTCTCAGCCTCCTAAGTACAGGGATTACAGGTATGCACCACCACGCCCCACTGAATTTTTTTTCTTTAGAAAACACTCCCTCTGGATGATTCTGTCTGGTGGGGCAGGAGTTCCTAGTGACATTCCTGACCTTTCTGAAGAGCAGGGGCAGGGTGGCTGAAGCCCCAGATGTTAAGCTCAGTCGTTCAGAGGAGCAGAGTGCCCAACCCCCACTGGACTCTGTCCGGAACCCTGGGCTTCCCTCCTAAGAGTCTCTGATGTGTGGAAACTCTGTAGAGATAAGGGGAAATCTCTGCTGGGTCCAAGCCCGTGCCTTTTTCCCTCTGGGAGTTTCCAGGTTTGTGTGGGCTCGGTGTCAATGATTTTTGTTCACAAAGCCCTAGAGCTGGCCAAAGGCCAGTGTTCTCTTTGCCTTACCCAGGTTGTTGGTGAGAAACTGCAAAGGCTACACTCTTGTACAAAGAGGATCACTGGCCTCAGCCCCATTGTCTTGAGAGGAGAGGCTGGCCTGAGGCGAGAGGGAAGGGCCAGGGTCTGCCCCATGCCACTGTGTGCGGGGTTCGACATCAGTCCCTGTCCCCTCCGTGGTTCTCATTATCCCCACTGCAGAGCAGGGAGAGCCAAGCTGGCCCAGGTCACCTGGAGAGTGTGGAACTAGGAAAATTTTGTCTTTTCAAAACCAATGTTCTTCTCATTATCTGTGATTTCTTGCTAATTCTGCAGCTGAGAGATAGTGTCGAGGAATGGTATAAGAGCAGACACTCTGAAACCAGACGGCATGGGATCAAATCCTGGCCCAACAGTGACTAGCTGTGTGACTTTGCATAAGTTAATGAATCTCTCTGATAAATGCATAAAATGAGGCTGAGAGTACTAGTAATTGCCTCATGGAACTCTCGTGAATTATAAGTAGGTCAATTTGAGGGAAATGCTTAGAAAAATATACTGACCTAGTGTCAGCTATTTTCATTCTATAACCTGATTCACAAAATGCACTGTTGTCTTGCTGGCTATGTAGTGTTCCTGGAGGGAGAGAAGTCTTAAACAGTAAATCACACTCTGTATGTTGAGTGCTTCCGATTCATAATCCCATGTAGATTTCCACAGCAGTCCTCTGAGTGAGGGATCTTACAGATGAGGAAACTGAAGAACAGAGAAGTTAAGTCACATGACTAATGTCACACAGCTACAGAGTATCTGACAGGAACTCAAAGCCCTGCCTGATGCCAGCTCTTCCACTTTCCCCATCACACTGTTCACCCTTCCAAGTGGAAACAGAGCAGCTTATCCAGAGAGAGATGATAGATGACAGATGACAGATAGATGACAGATAGATAGATAGATAGATGAGGAGGAGGAGGAGGAGGAGGAGAAGAAGAGAGAGAGAAGAGGAGAGAGGCACTAACTGGGCCCTCTGGGGAAAGAAGGGCTGCCACCCCACTGGTATTGCCTTACTAGACAAATGCATAACCTCCTGACCAGGTCCTCTGCACATTGAATTATAGTTACTATTTTAAATGCTCAAAGCTGGCAACTCAGGAGACTCCTGTGATCCTTCAGAATGTAAAGACAGTGGCCGGGCGTGGTGGCGCACGCTTATAATCCCAGTACTTGGGAGGCTGAGACCGGAGGATCCGGGTTCGCGACCAGCCTCAGCTACTTAGTGAGGCCCTCCGCAACTTCGTGAGACCCGTTTTCAAAATAAAGAATAAAAAATAGGGCTGGGAGTGTAGCCGGGAGGTGAATGGCCCTGGGTTCAATCCCCAGTATCGAAAAAAAAAAAGAATGTAAAGACAGTGGTCTATATTTATTTGCTTGTTGATCGTCTGCCTACTGTGTGCCAGAACTGTAGCTAGGAAAGCAAACAGAAGAATGAGGGAATTGATTACATAATGGCAGGATGCATGGGTATTTGCAAACAATAATAAGCACATTTCAAGAAAGTTCTACCACAGCTAAAGGAATAGATGGGGTGTGATCTTGAGCTGGGGGGTTGAGAGAAAGGGCACAAAATTCTAAAGGAAGAAGTTAAAGTAAAAAGGGAGAAGAGAGCCAGGTGTGGTGGTGCACGCTTGTAATCCCAGTACTTTGGGAGGCGGAGACCGGAGGATCTGGGTTCGTGGCCAGCCTCAGCTCTCTCTCTCTCTCTCTCTCTCTCCCTGTCTCTCTCTCTCTCTCTCTCTCTCTCTCTCTCTCTCTCTCTCTCTACTTAGTGAGGCCCTCTGCAACTTTGTGAGACCCGGTTTCAAAATAAAGTATAAAAAATAGGGCCGGGGGTATAGCGCAGAGGTAGAACGCCCCCAGGTTCAATCCCTGGTATCGCAAAAAAAAAAGGGGGGGGAGAAGAGAAATATTACAGAAAGAATAGCATGTGCAAAGGCCCTGTGGAAGAAGGAAGACTTTTAACTTTGTTGTTGTGGTAGTGGTGATATTAGGGATCGAACTCAGGGGCATTGTACCTCTGAGCTATATCCCCAATCCTTGCTTTTTTTTTATTTTGAAACAGAGTCTCACTAGATTGTTGGGGGTCTCGCTAAATTGCTGGGATTGACCTCGATCTTGCAATCCTCTTGTCTCAGCCTCCCAAGTACTGGGATTACAAGCATGCACCACCACACCCAGCACAAGAAAGCATAGACTATTTGAAGAGCTGAAACATTCTCACTGTGACTGCAGCACAGATAAAAGAGGAAGAAAGAGGTTCAAGGTAAGGTCAGAGATGCAGGAAGGGGCCAGGGTAGGCAGAGCACTGGTGAACACACAGAATCAGTCTTTGTTCTCAGAAAATGGGGAGATATTTTGATAAAAAGAATTAAGATTTTCAATGTGGGCTGTAAAAATTTAAGCAATCCATCGAGGTTGTGGTTTAGTACAACAGAAGCCATCGTGTTGTGAAGAAGGGATGGCAGGTAGTCTTATGATGACAGTCGCCCGCCAGCTCAGGATAACTGCCAAGGACACAGTGGGTCCCTCTGGGTCTGAGAGGATGAGTATTGCTATCTATTAATAAGGGCACCTGGGAAGGGCTGGAGCCGCTGCTCGCACTGGGGCTGCAGAAGGCACTGTGGCACTAGCATGAGCCCGGCCCAGGCTGGACTCTGTCTGAACCTGGGCAGTTTACTAACAGCTCAGCATCTCAGCTTCCCAAGCAGCAGAGCAGATAGAACAATACCCACCTTCGAGGGGTTTTGCAAGGATTATAGGAGTTAAAATAGTCATCAAGCCAGCACATAATGGGCCCCATCACAATCGACGCACAGAGTATGTAAAGGGGATTCAGGAGAACAATCATGGACTATTTCGAGTTGGAAATACCTTCAAGTGAGCAGGAAGGAAAAAATAGCAAGGCCAATGATTTCACCTTCTCACAACAGATTTTTCACGTGTTTTCTGTGTACTGTGAAAACTCTCAGCACAGGGACCTGACAGCCGGCACGTAGGCTGTGTTGAGTCAGGCTCCCAGGGCACGGAACAGTGTTTTGGAGAACACAAGTGGGCTTTGAGTGTGACTTCTGGGCAACACACCTTTACGGAAAAAAACAAGAGGTCAGTCTGTGGCCTGCAGTCATTTCCCAGGTTCGATAGGTGGGTGGCCCATCCACGCACCTCAGAGCACGTGGGGTTGTTTGTCAAACTGCAGCACCTAGAGGCAGACTAGCTGTTAGATGCTGAAGCAAAGGTTGAGGCAGCTGCTCCAGAGGCCTGCAAAAGGAAATAGGAAGCCAAGGACTTGCACAGGTGCAGGGGGAGTCGGTGGGGATGCTGGGGATTAAGAGAGGGGGTCTTCAGAAAGCCTTAGTGAGGCGAGATCCAGTTACCCCCCAGGGTTTATTACATATTGTATTTTGCTGGCAAAGTGCTGGGCACAAAGTTGATGTTCAACATGCATTTATTGAAGGAATGATTGGATAAATAGCTAATACATAAATATAACCTGAAATTGGTAGGACATTTTCAAAAGAGGATTAAGATTCTTTAATTAACTTTGAGCTGGCAAATACATACAAGTTCTAACACACAAGGTTGAGAAAGCTTATAGGTATGAGGAGGAAGCCATTTTTCATAATCTTTGAAGGGTATGAAATAAGATTCTAGAAGATTAGAAACAGGCAGTTTCTCATTTTCAAAAAAGCTGAGTTGCAGAAATGATACACCTGTGCCATTGATTTGGGCCAAACCCCTGGGCATATTTCCAAACACTTAGTCATGAAAATAGGCACTTCTAGGAGCTAGTACTTGCCTGCTAGGGTTAATAGAGACCCCTGGTCAGGAACATGCTACAAGGCCTTTGGATTTTAGAGGGAGATTTGCCAACTGTGATCACTGGGGAAGTGTGGGTGTGGTGCTCATGCAGAGTCCCAGTTGGTGGTCACCTTACCTGAATCCACGGATGGTGAGTTGGTCTAGTCAGGATCCCGAGACAGATGACTCAGGGAGGTGATCCTCAGTTCTGGCCAACTTAGAATAAAACAGGGAACTTTAACACAAGGCAATGCCCGGCCCCCTCCTCACAGGTTCAGGTTTCATTTGTCTACAATGCACACCAGCCATCTGAATGTTTCAAAAAACTCTCCAGTGTTCTAATGTACGCGGGTGTAGCACTATACTCTTCGTGTCCTATTCTTGGCCGTAGCCTTTTGCAATGTATTTTAAGGAACAGATGGAATGAAGACGGAGGAGCCACCTGTGTTGTATTTGTAATCGAGTCAAAGCTAGGAAGTGACAGGAGTTTCATGTAAGCAAACAAACAAGAACCTTCAAGATGGATAAATGAGCAAAGACACTAACAAAACAAAAAGTTCTGAGACAGAGCTACTGTGCCCATTAAATGAGTCAACGTGCATAAGAGCTTAGAGCTAACGCAGGCACGGAGCAAGCGTGCTCAGCGCAAGCACCACATCTAACCCTCTTCACCCTGTTAGAAAAATAGAGAGGGAAAGGGAGCCTTTCTAGCTAAGATCATGCAGTAAGTGGCAGACAAGGGATTCACACCATTCCTGACTGACTCCAGTGCCCCGGGGTTTTATTTACTACCTTGAGTGTTGGTGTTGACTTTGTTTTAGGCTGAAAAAGATGATAGAAGTCACTTCAGAAGGTTTAGGGAAGGAAGCTGAGGCTCAGAGAGGTTAGGCAGCTGACCCAAATACACATTGAAAGTGGTACAGTCAGAACTCAGAGGTGAGTTTTCAAAAAGAAGAAAAAGAGAGAGAGAGAAGGGAGGGAGAGAAACTACGGAAGGAGAAAGGAGAAGGGAGGGAGGGAAAGAGGAAGGAAGGAAGAAATGAAGGAAGGAAGGAAGGGAGGGAGGGAAGGAAGAAAGGAAGGAAGGGAGGAAGGAAAAGGAAGGGAGGAAATTTCTGTGTTTAAGGGCATTTCCAAAGCAAAGGAAATCTGGAAGGTCCTGGTATGTTCCACAGAGTGGACCGCATCAGTAGAAAAATCCCCAAGGAAGTTTCTGAGAAATGTTCACAGAGCTCCTTCTGGATTCTCACGAGCAATGCAGGATTCTGAAACTACTCTGGTGGACAGATGCCCTCCCCCACATGTGTACTGAAAGGACTAAAGAGATGAACTCCCATGTCAAAGGGCGTGTTAAGGGCTAGGAGTTGACGCTTGTTCTCTTTGGCATAGAGAAACCCCGAGAGATGGAAAGGATGATGATGGTACTTTAGAGCAAAACACCAAGCTTTTGGCAAGGAGTTAATTCAGAAGGTCTCCCTATCTACCGTGTACTATGGCTGACTCTTGCTTCTACTTGCTCGTGAAGAGCCCCCTGGTCCTTGAGAGTGTGCCTGGGTGATTTCTAAGAGTCCCCAGGTATGGTCCCACATGTACTCATGAGCCAGCTTTATTGGCTACCATGCTGCTTCTACCACGGTCTGCTCTTTCTCTTCCAGCGTCCTCCTTCCCCGAGCCTGTGTCTGTGTTGATGGATCCGCCTCACTCACTAATGAGCATGGAGATTAAATGAGATGGCACATAGTAGGCACTCAATACTTTACAATTTGTCATACTAATGGCATCAATAATGGAGAAAAATGACTGTGTTGGTTCTTTCTGCTGACTAGATACCCTCAGGAATCAAGAGGGGCTAGAAGAAGCTCATTTGGAATATTTGAAGGGAAAGACTATCCTTTTCTACCAATTATGGTGATTCAGACTTTGAATGTAGGAAGATGGCCCAGTCTAGATTCAGTAACAATTCCAGGCATGAGATGCTGTGTGTCATAGGGTCTCCTAAACCCACCTTTGGTAAATACCTGACCAGGAGCACCTGGGGCCTGGCCTCCTCCAGCCTGCACCTCTGCACTCCAGCCAGCTTGAAGAATGAGGGTAAGAACAGCAATCACTACAGGTGCACGAGGAGGGGCAGAGGCTGGCCCGGTGCTCCTGGTACCTCGCCCAGCCTGGGAAGCCAGTCCCCTTCACAGAGAGGAGACTATAAGTTCACAGGAGTGAAATACCTCACCCAAGGAAGACTGTGTCCAGGACACTTCCTTAACCCCTTGTGGGTCATCTACATACAGATCTGCAGGAAGGGCCTCCTCCCCAGACCCCCAACCCATCCCCACATCCGGCCTCCTGTGAGTCCAGCCAGGGTGCTTTCCTTCTCCTCTCAAGGGAGTCTTTGAGAAGGACAAATTTAGCTTCCTGGCTCTGCACCTTTAACTCTGAACCAGACAGAGGGCTCACATGACTTCGCCTGTGGGTCCCCCGGGACCGCATGTGCAAATACCAACTGCAACTGGGGCTCCTTTCACACACACTGGCTTTGGAGGGGCCTTGGCCCACAACCTGAGGGGCTAAGCACACTCTCCCCTGCTGACAGGGACTGAAAGGACAACCAGGGTCAGCCTGCACCAGTCAAGTCACCTAGTCTCATGCAGGAAGAGGTGGGGTGCCCACACTGGGCCTGGCCTAGAGACGCCTGATATCAGGGAGGAAGCTGTAGGAAGCTTCAACTGCTCTCCCCATCCTGGCCATCTTCCAGGATTCCCTCTTCCTGAGATGGAGGCAGCGTACACTGAAGTTTATTCCTCTTGCTGGCAAGAAGATACAATCTCAGCCGAACCTGCGTGCAGCATTTGGGGAGGAAACCTTGAGTGCTTTGGACATCTGTCCCCCAGGCTCGAGGCAAGATTTTCCTTCCGCATTTCCATATAGGCCCTTGAAAGGCATGCCTAATTGAACTGTACTGCAGGTGTTCAGAGCTCCAAGATCCTAATCAGCTGCTTAAAATAAGATCTGACACTTGCTTCAATTCTTGTGTCCTTCTAGAAAATATTTGCTTAATCCTGTGTTGTTTGGAGATCCTCATTATAGAATTGTAAAGACAATATTTTAAAGATTTCACAGGGAAGATATCCTTGATCTTCCTCTGTAATACAGGCCAATGCCCTATAATGCACCCCAAATAGAGCAAGCCACGTGAATTTTGAGCTCAGAGAGACTAAGGCTGAAATTACCCAAAGGACCATTGACCAGCTTCCCTGGAAACAAAGTGAGAGGGAGAGTTGTCCCCAGATGTCTTAGACAGCACCCTTGGGGACGTCTACAAGGGAGTGAGGGAAACAGGACTGGGCAGAGGCAGAAGCAGAACTGGAATAAAACAGATGTTCCAGCTGATGCTCCAGGGTAGCTTTGAAACTGGGATGACCCTGGAGAGATGTCCCGAATTAACTTCTCTGCTCTTTGTACCTCTTTAGACACCTGCCCCCAGAGAGGGCAGGTGTAACCTTGGACAAGGCAGTTGCCTTCAGTTGAAAGCCTGCCATTCTCCAAGAGGAACTCAGCTATGGGCCATCAGCAGCCAACACTCCTGGTCACTAGGGACTCTGAGTGCCTTTGTTCCTAAGGAGGCATCTGGGTAGCACCCCACAGCATCCACTACACAAGCTAACTCTCACATTACAAGAAATGAAGTCCTAAAGAAGAAAAGCAGATGGCCCAGGGCCACACAATAAGTTAATAGAATAAAGAATGGTGCTCAGGACCAAAACCCTCACAGCAGCATCTTCCCTCTCCTACCCATACATCTGACATATGCTGAGCATCTTCTATGTGTTAAGCATGCTACATGGATTTATATATTAACTAACCAAATCGAACCCCCAGAGTAGGTGTTAATATCTTCATCTTGTAATGGAGGAAACTGAGGTCTCCAATGTATTTTGTATCCTAGTAAAGTGCCTATATTAAACATCTGTTGGTATCCAAAGCCTGTACTCACAACCCCCATCTTCACCCCACAATTCACCCAGCAGCCTGCTCTCTACTGCTGCAAACCCTGCCGTTGCCCCTGATCACTGACCATGCAAGACAAGAACAAGTCACCACTGCCTGACCAGCAATCCCTTACTGTGAGAAAATTGCTTTTTTCATCACTATTCGGGGTTACTTTCTAGCCCACCACAATTCTCTTGCTTGCTTGATAAGATGAATCTCTAGTTTATGCAACCAGAGGTCCGTGGATCACGACCCTATCATGAAACATTCTCGCAAGCATTCGGCAAATATATATTGGGTACTCACTGCAAGCCAGCACACACTAAGCATTATGCTTTCATTTTCTCAGGATACCATGTGTGTTAAGTATTTTCATCCCTACTTTATAGATGAGAAAAACAGAGGCTTAGACAATTCAATCAGTTACCCAAGATCACATAGCCTGGATTTCAGCGCAGATCTGCTTTGCTTTGACAACATGCTGTTCATTCATTCTCTGTTATTAAACAAATATGTATTAAATGCCTACGTGCCCTGCCCAGAAATGTGTTGGTGCTAAAGCTTCACTGGGTCCATGTGGGTTCCAGTCCAGGCCATTGCATCCTGCAGTGGAAGCTACAAAAACAAAGGCCTACAGGGCTCAGGACTCAAGTGAAATGGATGGTGGGGGATGTTGGGGTGGGGGGCAGAGAGTTACTCACTGACCTCTGGAGGCAGCAGCTCTTCCCTCCAGCCAAAGGCTGTTATGTGAGAACATGGACCCAGAATTTCCTTTCCATTTTTCAAGAGGAGCCAGAAATTTTATGCAAAATATTTTGATAGTTTGAAATTGGGAACTAATCCAAGCATTCTATAATCATTAGTGTGGGCTAAACAAAAGGCATATGTGGACCAGATTGAGCCCTGGGGTTACCACAAATGCCCTGAGACCCAGACACTCCTAGAATCTGAAGCCCATATGAATCCATACTAAGCTCACATCGACAGATCAAGCACACCCTACACCCCCACCAAGTCCAGAGGCTTCACCCACACTACAGGAAGCTTCGAGTTGTGTCTCAGTTTTCTTGCTGGAGGAGGCCCGCAGCCTCTGCAGGTCCTTTCTCTCATTCCTTAAAGCTCTGTTCTTTCCTGAGACCAGGCTATTCACTGGCCTTCTGTCAGGAAATAACTCAATTGTGGGCGTCTGCAAGCAGCATGACAAGGCTACGTGACCACCGCTCACAGCCTCCTTCCCCTCTCATTCCTGCTGCCACCAGATGGTTCTGAGATAATGCCACGTCTTTCCTGCAAAGAAACAACACTCCCTAGCCATTCTGAGATCCCCTCTGATCGCCCTGGGAATGCAGCTTCTCGGCCTCTCCCCTCCTGTCGCCACTTCCCCTGTCTTATCTTTAGAGGGCTCGAGTACCCTAGCTGGTCACTTTCCAACAAGAGTCAATCATCCACCACGGGGAGTTCAAGGACTCACGTAGACGCCATGAACGTGCGGACCCAGGCTGCCAGCTCTCCCATGGATGCGTACACTATGTTTGGTACCACCCTATCGTTGCCCAAATTATTTGTGATACTAATCTCATCCATTCTCTTGGCTGTTAAGATTCACATTCTCTAACCAAACAAGTGGAGTCCTTGCCTCTCACACATTCCCTGGGAGACAAAAACAAGATGGCCTTAGCCCACAAAGCTGGCATCCAGCCACGCATTAGTCTCCCATTCCAGCTCCCTCCTTTGGTCCCCTACGGGATTCCAGCCGCAGGACATAAACACAAGGAGTAGGATCTAATCAATAGTTCCTGCCTACTCCTGGATAGTAATGAGTTGGAGGGAGAATTAGGCCTCAGAGATGAGACGAAAGGAAGAAAAACCTGGTGCTATCAGTCTGGATCATCCATCTTCTTAAATGGGAAACTGACACATGCAAAACACAGAAGATACCCTGAATACGTTCTTGACATGGGTGGATCTTAGAACTTGAGATTTTTACACTTGAGTTTCCGTTGTTTTCAAGCTAGGCTTCATAGGCTATGTCAGGCTATCATTTCGAAGTTCTGCTGAGACACTCATTTGAATCCCATGATGAGAAGCAAGGTATTTAACCAATGAGTGAGCCTAGCTGACTGCCAGGCCTTCTCCCTCTCTAAGAAGCTTCACCTCCATTTAATGCATGATTTCATTTAATCCTCACACAAAGCTCTGCTGGGGAGATATTATTACTCTCATTTTACAGATTAATCAATGGGAGACCATGAGCTATGGTAATGTTGATGGAGATAAGGATTTGAAAATGTGTCAAAAAGTATCTCATTTGTACATCACCAAAATCTACTAGATGGACTTTTCTCTGGGGGGGGGGGTGTGAATACGTGTGAAAAGATGACTCCTCCTCCTCCTTCTTCTTCTTTTAGAGACAAACAGAGATTTATTTAGGAAAGTGGGGGATACACATTCAAGGGAGAATGGGGCCATCTCAAGAGGGAGAGAGCGCCTTTGAGTCTCACCTTTCTTCTTTAATAGGAGACCCCCATGCGGGGGCGGGTAGGGGCGCACAGCAGGAGTGGAGGTCTAGACTTCCTCAGACTCCTCAGTGGGTGGTGCCTGAGCTTGACCAAGTGTCAGACCTTCCTTATGGATCCTTTGTTTACTAAGCATCTCAGGAATCTCAGGTGGGGAGATGGCCCATTATGATTAAAGGTGTGGGCCTATTGAGGATTTTTGCTTAAGAAAAAACATACTTATAAAGGGAAGATAAGGATTATGAAATTTCTAGATTTTAAAACCACAGTTTCCCTTTCCTTTCCAGTTTGTCTCCTTTCTACCTTTTATTTTTATTTCTCCTATCCTACCTCATTCCACCACCACCCCCAGACTTCAATCCTGATCCCTTAATCTTAAGGGTTGATGAAGAGTGAAGGTCCATCTATAGCTTCTTCAATGCTGACAAAGGACAAAGGCCCTCCTAGCCAGGGATTGGAAGTCTCATCCTAACTGACCTAAAGGAGACAGAGAGAAACTGGCTTTAGTTGAGTTGGTTTCTTTACAGTCAGGTCAGAAGCTAACATCGCTGAAGGACACGGCCCCAGGAACATGAGGATCAGTAGGTATTTTTTCCTATGTGCCTGAAGTTTTTGTTTTGCCCATTGTGCCAAGCCTGCCATCAGAGCTACTGAGTCAATGTTCATAAGCTTGGTTATTTGGTGAACAAAGTCATTCATCTGCTTTTCGATGGCATTGCAATTGCAGTGGGTATCTACATGAAAAATTGACGTTAGTGCATTGTACAATAACCCAGATATATCTTACCCTGGACCATCCACTGATTAGCATTTCAAACTGGAAGTCAGGTAGCCAACCTATTTGGTTATACATGACATTGTGAAAAGTTCAGGCATGGTGGCACACACCTATAATACCAGTACTTGGAAGGCTGAGACTGGAGGATTGCAGGTTCGAGGACAGCCTCAGCAAGTGAAAAGTCTTCTAACTATAGCTTAGAAGCATCAACTGAGGTCTTCCCACACCGAGATCTAATCAGAATTGCTGTGACCTTCAGTTCTACCAGCTAGCCATGCCTTCTCTTGGACTTGATAGCCAGTTCTTTGGGCTTCGCACTCATCTGGGCAGCTCCCTTGTCTAGAACTATCTCCAGTCCTTTGGGAATATCCCCAGGCCAACCACTGCAAATTTCCACAAAGATCCACACAAATTTTATAGGGATTTGTAGACATCACACAAGTTTGTTTGGATGTTTGTTGAGGGAGGTTCCTGGAGAATCACACCTGGCCACCATTTTATTTACTCTTTCTCTCTCCCCATCCTGAACCCAGGGACATTCTACCTCCAAGCTATACCTCCAGCATTTTTTATTTTTTGTTTTGAAACAGGGTCTGGCTAGGTTTCTGAGAGTCTCACTAAGTTGCTGAAGCTGGTCCTGAATGGGCAATCTTTCTGTCTCATCCTACCCAGTACTGGATAGGTATGCACCATCACACCTGGCTTCCTTTCCCCCTTCGTTATACCCTCATTCTCCAAGTCCTCTAGGATCTGCCTCTTAAAACATCTCCAGCTAAATCTCAGACCTGGAAGAGCTGAGATCTCCCTTTGGTGAGGTTATCCAGGTGTTTTCTTATGAAAATGTTTTTGAATCTTGTATAAAATCCTCTTCTTTCAGTGATATAACCATGAGAACTATCCTAAAGCAGAACAGGATGCCTCACAAGGTCTGGAGATGGATTTTTCCATGCTAGAGGCCTAAAGGACACTGAGGGGGACAATGGAGAAGCTTTTAGATGGATGATTAGGCCAAAGCACTTTTAAGATCCTTCCAGCACAGAGATCCTCTAGTGCAGGAGTTCTGAGCACTCCCATGTTTTCACAGCAGACAGACTCAGATTTGACTCAGCTGACTCAGCGCTCCAGCCCTCACTAGCTGCAGGTGAATGGGACATTATACATGCCCTCCAAGACTCATTTCTCATGCCTGTAAGATACAGGTAATAAATGATAACCAACGGACTGCTTCTCAGTTATTCAATGCAGTCCCTGGTACACAGTAATAGCACCATAAAAGAGGTGTTATCTAGTATTATCTTTATTTTATTGTCACTATATGCTAGTATTATCTTTATTTTATCATCCTGTTTCTCTGTTTGGTTGTCCAAGTCAGAAAGGCAGCAGGACTTAGTTAAAATGGGTGTTCAATTAGGAATCAAAAGAAATAAATTCTAGTGCCCCTTTTGCCACAAAATTACCCGAGTGAAGTTTAAAGGGTGACTTGACTGATCAGGGCCTCAATCTCCTCCCTTGAAATGGTGGTGTGATAATAATAATGGTCTTTGACTAACTCACACAGTTGTCATAAGAATTACATGAGAAATTAAGGTAACTAGTCTCTGAAATTTTTAATTACCTCAAAGATTAGGCAGAACAATGGAGTTTGCCACATTTCAGTTCCCGGGTCATCTTCTCCCCAATGTGTGATGTCCCTAGCTTGTCTGGTACCCACTGAAGCAGACCAGCTTACTGAGGTTGCTGAAGAAATAACTCCACACTTTCTGTACCCTCATTGCCTCCAAAGAGCTGACTCGTCCACTGGTCCCCACTAAGAACTTATTAGTGACTTTGTAAGCTACCATCGCTGAGAACATTTTTGCATTTTCAATGAGAGTCTTCTAGAGTCATGCCCATAAACCAACAGGAAGATATGGACTGCGAGACATTGTCCTTATGGTGTCAGTGCAGAAAGCAACTTGCTTTACCTAAAGGGAGGCCAGACCTGCTGGGCGTTCTGCCCCATGGGAACTTCTGCCCCCAGGCCCCTATTGATCAGCGGTGTGAATCATGGCCACTTGTCATTGGAGCAGTTGTCGTCCCACACCAAACTGCCTCTCCTGTGTGGCCAGAGGCAGAGGCAGGAACCAGATGACCTCCAGACTTGACTTCCAATTCTTGGAATTAAATATCAAAGAAATTCCAGGGAGAGCAATTACAACCCCTGGTCATTTCCTCATCAACAAACATTTACTAAACTCCAGTGACCCAGGTACTAGGCTAGGATCTGAGGACACAATGCTAGAAAAGATGCAATGGAGACTTCAACTGGGCGCTATCCTCTTTCCACGAAACTAAATAAAAATATCATGATTTTCTGTTTGATGAAAGAAAGAAAGACTTTACACATGCATTTTCTCATTTGATCTTCAAAAAACTCCCAATGATATGATAACTGATACCCCCATGTGACATAGGAGGCAACCAGGGCTTTGAGGGCTTAAGGGATTTGCCTAATGTCAAAGAGCCATTAAGTGACAGAGCTGGAATTTGAGGGAAGCAGATACTTCAAGTCCATTGTCCTTAGTCTGTGCCATCTGTCCTTGGGATTTGGGGCCTGTTGAGAACATTGGTATATAAAAAAAAGAAATAAAGGAAAGAAAACATTAGTATGAACCAGACAGACACATGTATAAGAAGATATCATCCTGGTCCTTCTGGGGTATCGGATACCTCCTTCCCGATACCCTGCTCTCTGTACCCAGCAACTGAAGACCAGCTGAGGGAAATACAAAGACAGGGATTTGGATCTGCACATTCCAAGAAGACAGCACAGATCTGGGGGCGGAAGGCCTGCGGCCTTCTGGAGTCATCTTCCTCTTCATCAGAAAGGCCCTGATTACACAGCATATGTCAGACTGGAATGAGAGAGTCATACACAACTAGGAGTCTAGTTTTAGAACAGTTTGAAGCTCCAAGGCTTTTTGCCTGGAGACAGTAATTTGGCCAGAGGGCTTTTAGCTTCTCCATTGGGTCCAGGGGGACGATAGTTGTCTGTGGTTTCCATGACAACCACATTTTTTCTATAAGTAGATCTTCCCCAAGCACCATGCAAGCTTGTAATCAGATCTTTAGAAATTTTCACAAATGACTGATCGATGACTGGAAATACATCTCCTTTCTCCACTATGTGATCTAGTCCCAACAGTGATGGGATGGACTCATAGGGATTCTTTTGCATTACAAGGATATTTAGGGTTCATGGAAGCTGTCAGAAGGAGATTTAAATAAACATTCTCTATGCCTTTAATGATTCAACCATTTTTAAAAATAGTCTATAACTAGCATGTCTCCAGGCCAAACTAGCTTGGGTATCAATAACTCATAAGAACACAATATTTCTCTGACTCTTCCCATGTTTGCTGCTCAAGCACTCCCAGCTCCTCAAACTCTTCCTTGCTTATTCTGGGAGCCTTCGGGGGGCGGGGGGGCATCCCTTGTCGGCCCTTGAGCAGAGCTCTTGACGACCATTTTCTTCTTTTCCTGTTCAGGCTTGCAGCGGTGATGTCTGTTCTTACAGCCAATGCCAAAGTCTCCATGATATGATCTTGCTCTGGAACATGGTGACCTTTCCATTCCAGATTTGGCTGAGACAGTAGACCTTCATGTGGACATGCCTTTGGAGGCCCATCCCACCCACCCTCCATCTGTGCTTGGCACTATCTATCTCATGCTGAATGCAACTTAGACCGTGAAGCTGGCATCCCTGCCACAGTCAAAGCAGTCAAACACCTGCACTGGCTTTGCATCAGAAGTTGAATTAGCTTTGACCGAAAGGCCCTGTTGACACTTGGGTCTCTTTCATTCCTAAAGTAAACTCATCCTACTCCTGTTCTCAAAGAGACTGGAGCTCATTTACTCCTTCCCCTAGAAGAAAGAGAACAGAGAAGCAACTTGGGGTGCAGCCCCTTCATGACCAGCTGAGTGACACTATTTCTCAACCAGAGGTTGAGTCACATGTCAGATGAGGGAGTTTACAAGGGCAGAGAGGTACAGACATTTGAAATGAAGGTTCTTTCAGATGCTGCATCTGTTTGTTATTTGTTTCCTGCTTTGCTCCATAGAGGAGTTTAGGTAGCTGACAGAGATATTTAAAGACACAAAGAAACATAAACAAGCACATATAAACAAAGAAGACAAACACTGCTGGAGCCTTATGATAGAGTTGGAATGAGGCTCGTGCAAAAATGCTGCTCACGAGGCTCTGAGCTTTCCAGCCCTGATGCAAAAAAAGGGAAGCTCCCTATAAGCATGGGATTCTTGGATTTCTTAGAATTTGTTCTACATTTCTCAAGAAAGGGAGCTTATACAAATAGAATAAATTTCTCCCAAGGGGCCATATAAAATGTGCTTCATGACTAATACTAGAAAATGTGGTCAACAAAACCAAGGGAAGCACTCCACAGGCAGAGGGGAGATAGTGACTATACAAATGTCAGTGTGTGAGAATGGAAGATGAAAGGAGGCCCAGTGAGGTACATGGAGACCCCTGCGGAGACCCCTGCAGAGACCCCTGCTCTCTTCTGCCTCTCCCCCTGCCAGCCTCTCCTTTTGATATTGTTTGCTCTGTCTGCACTACTCTTGCCCTGTATTTTTCCTCAGTGGTTCTATCCCTCTTTCCTTCAGTCAAAAAATCAGTTCCTCAGCCTGATGCAGTGGCACATGCCTGTAATCCCAGTACTTCAAAGGCTGAGATAGGAAGACCACAGGTTCAAGGTCAGCCTCAGCAAGTTAGCCAGGCCCTCAACAACTTAGTGAGACCCTGATTCCAAGTAAAAACTAAAACAGGACTGGGGGTGTAACTCAGAGGTAGAATGCCCCTGGGTTTGATGCCCAAGGTCATACAGCCAAGTAATGCAACTTACATATTTTAACACTTCAGACCTATGGCTCAGCTTCTTAGGTAGCTACATGGAGAAGCAGTTGAGTAGCACGGGAACAGACTTGGACCTGAGGGACCTGAAGCAGCAGAGGGGAAAAGTAAAGCAGGCCCTTTGAATGGAAGCAGCTGCAGTTAGACAACTGCAGGGTCTCACTTAGACCCCCCCCCATGGGAAAGCCTCCAATAGGGCGAAGATAGCACAGATACACTAAGGTGTGACCCCCAAAAGACAATCAACCACCCCAAATAAACATGCATGAGGAAGGTGTCCAGAGGGGATATAAGGCTTCCCAAGTAAAGAGCCCCATGCCATTTTCCACTCCAGAAAGTGGCCCGTTCCAGACATTTTTCTCTGGAATATAGTCCCCCCAACCTTCTTTTATCACAGATTTCTTTGACACTGTGCCTCTACTCCCCTAAATAAACCTCTTCTATTCCTCCTTTTGTGCTTTCTGTTTGAAGTCTTCTCTCAGAGAAGCAAGGACCAAAGCAGAAGTATAACCTGGCAATAAACCCATTGACTCAATCTTTACTGAAATAGTCATCGAGTTCAAACTAATGTGCCCCCAAATAGTCTCAAGACTTGAGATAACATCTGTATGCCCATCTGGTCCTGACCTCTACCCTGAAATCTCATCCCTATAGCCAATGCCTCTGAGCATGTCCATTCAGATGTCCAGAAAACGCCTCAAGGTGTGCTTGTCTAAAATGCTATCAAGTTTGGGTATTTCCTACAAAGCTTTTCCTGCCCACATCTTCTGATCTCAGAAAATGACATCGCCATTTATCCAGTTGCTCTAGCCAGATCCTCCCCTCCGCCTCTCCCCATTGCATACCTTAGGAAACCTATCTTTTCAGCTGTCAAAATAGACCCCAAGCCCAGCACTTCATAGCATTCCCCATACCACATCCCAGTCCATATTCTTGCTCTCCTGGTTCTGTTGCTAACATGGCCTCCTCTGCAACCTCCGTATTTAGAATAGTGTCCCAGTCTCAGGCCAATCTCCACACTGTAGCAATAGTAATTTAGTTCAAACTTTGCTCAAAACCTTTCAATGCCACCCTTGTATGGAACAAAACCTAGATAAGAGAGTGGCTGCACGCTTGTAGATGACCTGGCCTCAGACTATCTCTGTGAACTCATCTCCAAGCTTTCCCCTTTATCCATGGGACTGTAGCCCACCTGTCCTCTTGTTCCTGGGACAGGCCAGCTGCATCCACATCTCAGGGCCTTTGCACTTGCTATTTATTCCCAATATTGAGGACATGGTTTCTGTACTAGTTTTCTGTTACTGTGACAAAATATCTGGGACAATCAACTTTAAAGGAGAAAAGGTCTATTTTGGCTGACAGTCTCAGAGGTTCCAGCCCATGGTCACTTGGCCTATTGTTTGGGGCCTGTGACAGGACAGGCAATGCATCATGTCAGGAGCTCATAGCAGGACAGGCCTGTTCACCTTACAGTTGCCAGGAAGCAGCGAGGGAGAGGAAGGGGCTGAGTTCCCAATGTCCCCTTCAAGGACCTGCCCCAGTAACTTAACTTCTTTCCACTAGGCCTCCTCTTAGAGTTTCCAACTCCTCCCAGTAGCACCGCAGGCCGGGGACCAAGCCTTTAACACCTGGGATTTGGGGGCACACTGAAGATCCAAACTGTAACCGTTCCCCAGAGCACCACAGGAGTGACTCTTTCCTTGATTCTGGTGGATCAGATGTCACCTCTTGAAAGAGCCCATCATCCCTTGACCCTTTCATCTCTCCCCTCCTTTGCTCTGTTTCCTCGTAGCACTTATTACCCCCAGGTCTATTATACACGAGCTTTTGTTGATTGTCTCCCAGGGGCAGAATGTAAACCCCATGACGCAAGGGCTTTGCCTGCCTGGTTCTCACAGTATCTTCGGCACCTAGTAACAATGCCCGGCACATTAGACAAATTCAGCGCATTATTGCTGAATGAATGCTTGGATGTGCCAGATGCACAGTTGAGTAGCTGAATAACTGAATGGATGAATATAACCTGTGCTGGAGTTTCAACAGTGAACAAAACAGGCAGACTTGCGTGCTCATGGCAGGAATCAACAAATGCATCATCAAGTAAGCAGGAACAATACAATAAGAAGTATTAGGAGAAGTTCAGGGAAGTAGAAGTAACCTCTAATCTAGTCTGGTTTGGAACTTAGCACCTTAGATGTATGGTCTTAGGAAACTAAGCTCTCACAGCCCTACTATCCACCTGTGTGAAGTGGGGACACTAGTATTATTAGCTGTGTGGCGACTGCAAGGAAGAAAAGGGATGTATGTAAAATGATTGGCACATAGTAAATGCTCAATAAGTTTCAGCTACAATTACCATCATAAGATAGCAATATTTCATGTTATATTTCATGGCTCATTCAGCATCTGTTGAGCTACCATCCTTCATTGGGGAGAATAGTTTACATTTTGAATTCTGTTCTGCCAAATTAGAAGCCAGGAGTCTCTTTCCCAACCTTTGTTACAGCTCAGCTGTCAATATATAGTGCTCTACTTCACCACAAAATGCCACACTTTTGATTAGGAAGAGAACGGTATGTTGACACAGGTACTCCTTGGACTCCATCTTTTAACAAAAAGGGGGGCTGCAGTGCCCAGCTTTGGGTACACTATTGGCTGAGTTTCAGGCATCCCCAGTCTAGCACCATTGTCATGAGCCCTGGCATTTGCTTCCAGTAGTGGCAGTGGGGCAGATGCCTCATTCACAATGGAGTTTGGGAATTATTTCTGGTTTAATAGCCCCGAAGCTTGGTTCTGTGGCCTTTCTAGAAAATCTGTGAGTACCCTATGACCCTTGGTAAATTCCTTTTCTGCTAAAACTAGGTAAGGTAGATTCTGTGTTTGCAACTAATAGCTGGGTGACATCGGAGTGAGCAAGTGGTCGAGGAGCCGATGCTGTGACGACTGTGTCACTGACAGGGGCTTGAACAGGTCAAAGGAACTGAGGAAGGGGCTTTGCGGGAAGAGTCAAGGCTGCCTCAAGTGCAACCTCTTCCACTCAGCCTTTCCTAGTGACAACTCTGTTCTCTGCCTTTGACATTGTTGGTGCTCATTAGCACTTGTCATGATCACCCAGCCTGGGGCATACTGTAGTCTAAGTCTTATCTCTATCTTCTATTCCAGTCTGTATTGATTCAACTTTCACCAACCACCTATTATATGCTAGACACCAAAGACTCAAAAATGAAAAGGCACTGTAATCTTCCCCAAAGAATTTACATCTCCCCAGACTACTAGTCTGTGAACAACAACTAGAAGACCCTGGGAGGTTAGGTCATCTCCAGCAAAGTGCGACAATGTAATGACCATGTGTAGGCTTTGGAATAAGATTAGCTTAGACGCAAATTCTTGCCCTGACACCAGATGGTGAATTTCCCTAAATTATTTAAACTCTTAAGTCTCAATTTCCTCATCTATAAAATCAGGTTAATAATGACTAATGTGTAGGGTGCTTGTGAAAATGAGATAAAATAATGAACATGAAGTGCCTGATTCTTTGTAACATTCAATAAATATTATTATTAACAACAAGTCTGTCTGAGAAGGTCAGGAAATCCTTTACAGAGGGAAGAAAGCTTGCACGATTACTAAAAGGAAGCATCTTTAATCTAAGCAGGCAGATGCTCATGTGCATTTTGTTTCTTCATCAACAATTATTCATTAAAAAAACCGTTTCTTGTAACATCCTGGGATGAGGAGTATCCTGTTTTGATTTTTCTGTTTTGCAAACAGAGAAAAATGTCAGAAGTTAATTAGCTCATGCAAGTACATGCTAGATTCATTGTTAAACCATGAGAAAAGACTGCAGAAAATCTGTGTGGAATAGAAACTCTCTGTGCAGCACACTATGAAGGAAACAGAAATGCACAACCACGAAAAGATACTACCAGGTGCCTCTCAGAATGAGTAAGGATACTGAGATAAGCATACCAGAAAGGCAGGAAAGAGAAAAGTAGCAATCTTGTGGTACTGGACTAGAAGTATAGGAATAAAGATGAGTTCAGGGGCAAGAGGAACTGTTGAAAAAAACCAGCATAAAGGACGTGAACGTGAAAAGTTGGACTTTAAAGAATGAATAGGATTTAGATCAGGGGTAGAGAGCAGGAGAGGAAGCATGCTTGAACGGAGACAGGATTAGAGCAGAGGACATCCGGGTACGGTCACATTCCTCTCACTCACTATATAGAAGTTTCCTACAGAGGAGGCATGGAAGATAGGATGTGGCAACATTGTGAGAATCCAGAGTTTGGATCTCATCCTACAGACAACTACCAGCCATTGGTTGGTTTTGCTTAAACGATTTCAGGGAAAATATAAGCAGAATGGGAGAGAGTGAATGACAGACTAAAGGAGGCAGGAATTCAAACCAGAGGGTGTTGCCATGTCTACACATAAAGTTGGCTTTGATGTGGGATTTTTTTTTTTTTTGGTGGTACCTGGGATTGAACCCAGGGGCATTCTACCTCTGAGCTACATGCCCAGCCCTATTTTTTATTCTTTATTTTTAAACAGGCTCTCACTAAGTTGCAGAGGGCCTCACTGAGTAGCAGAGGCTGGCCGCGAACCTGGATCCTCTGGTCTCAGCCTTCCAAGTATTGGGATTACAAGAGTGCACCACCACGCCCGGTTTGATGTGGGATTTAAAGGCAGAGGTGGAGCCAAGTGTGGTGGTGCACACCTGTAATCCCAGTACTTGGGAGGCTGAGACAGGAAGATGGCAGATTCAAGGCCAGCTTCAGCAATTTAGTGAGGCCCTTAGCAACTTAGTGAGACTCTGTTTCAAAATAAAAAATAAAATGGAGCTGGGGGTGTAGCCCAGAGGCAGAAAGAAGGCCCCTGGGTTCAATATCCAGTACCACAAAAAATAAAAGATAAATAAAGGAAGATGTAGGAAAGGAAGATATTGTGCCTGAATAATGACTAGCTCTTAGTGACTGATTAACTAGCAAGGAGAGAGGTGGATGTCTGCAGTGTGAGCTAGAGAAGCACTTGGCCCTGTATTATTTCTGAAAGTGTTGTCTACAGACCTCTTCTAACAGAATCACTTAGAGTACCTGCTAAAGATACCGATGACTGTGTCCTCTTACAATTTAACCTACTGAATCAGAATGGCCGGGACACAACTCCTAGCAGGATGCAGTCAACCAGGCTCCTCAAGTGATTCTTAAGTCCTGTTAAAAGCTTGAGAACATTTGTCTTAGAGATGATTTAATCAACGTCTGTTTAACAATGTGGAAACTGGAGTTCAAAGAGGTCAAGTGACTTTCCCAGGTCACACAGCTATCTGAGACCAGGACAAAGTCTTTGAATTCACAGCTTGACTTATTCTGCCACCCTGTGCAAGATTTATATCTGATAGTTGGATACTGCAAGGAAGGCACTATCTTTTTTGGACTTTCAAAGTAGTGAGGCAGAGAGTCTGGACCTAAGGCCTAATGGACCAGATGTGATTGCCTTAAAACTCAAGCAGGCTATGTCCACCAGCTATGGTAGAGCAGGACCTGTGGTTCTCGCCACATCCTGACTCGCAGCCTCTGAGCTGTGGCTTTATGAGATGTGCTAGGCCAGTTCAGGAAGCCCCTGGCACATGACTCCAGGGAGGGGACTGATCCACGTGGACTACCCTGGCTCTTCCGATGGACAGCAGTGCAGGGAGCATTTCTTGAGTTTATTACTCTGGATACAGAAAGATCTGTGGGTCCCCAACCAGCTGCTCCTTGAATTGTCCTCTTGGATAAGCAGTGTTATTTAGAAGACCATATATTGAATTTGGAGAAAGAAGATCTAGGTTCAAGTTCTTTTCTAGTCTCTGATTTGGGACACATTAATTATAATGTAGCATTACCCTGAGATTGGCATGGCTATTTTATAGGTTAAAAGCAAAACGAACAAAAAACCTAGAGGCTCAGATGAGGATAACTTGTTCAAATTATACAATGTGTTAAATACCTAAATCTCCAATTCCTCAAAATGAGAAAAATAACATCAACTCTACTTTCCTCACAAAGCTCTTGTGAGACTCCGATAAGAAAGTAGATATGAAAATATACCATAGAATTTGATGTGTATGTCAGGGACCCCTAATCTTCTCTTTCTACATGAGTAAAATGGAAATAATTATACACAGACACACACACACACACACAGTTTATGTACAATATAACATACACATATAAGATTTATTTAAAAGGGCCTCAAGAAGAAGGGGATTAGCTCAGGATAACAGTGTGTTTGATCCCATTTCTGGGCTACACTGTACACTTGACTACATGTTGTCATGGGGCCACACCCTGCTGGGACTAGTAAGAGGTGCTTCAAGTTTCACCACACCCCTAATTCAGAAAGTCAGGCATTAGCACACTGTCTCTGTCCTATGCTTCTACTGTCTGCTTCCTCCTTTCTGGGGAGCAGGGTAGACATCTAGCACAAATGTGTCCAATCAGGTTGCCCAAAACAGGGGAGCCTTAGCTGGTGTTTAGACCTGGGGTGCACAGCAAAGGGTCAAAGACTCAGGACCAGGGAAGTTTGTTAAGTTGGCTATTCCACTCATAACAGGGTTTTTATATAAATGGCCTGCATTTATTTAAGGACAAGGCCAAATAGGGAGGAGCTCACAGAGGGAGAAGACAAGGGTTTTTGTTTGTTTATTTTGGCTTTAGGAAATAATTTACAACATGAGCACAGGAAGTAGGAGTTATCCACAGACATAGGATTGTTTCAATTTAAAAAGTACATCTTCTTCTCAGCCCTCTGCAATGTGCACATTATATAGCACAAGCTACAAGGTCTTATTCCAGTTTAAGCATTTCTCAACCAAATAATCCCAGCATGCTTGTTAACCACAGACCCCATGAGTCTTCAGTTCAGACCAACTGTAGAATTATTTGATTGATAAGTGAGTTACATAAGCTGTCCATGAGAGTCTCATACACACTAGAATTTAGAAATCACTGCATGCCCCTGTAAGCACATGATATTATTTATAGTTTTATAGATAAAATAATGCTATTTTGAATTCTCACCTATGTGTAGCCTTCAGGTCTCTATTGCTCTTTCTAGACCACTCAGATTTAGTGCTCAGTGTAGAACTCAGACCAAGAGGTTACATGGAGCATAATGGAAATACTGCCTCATGCTTCCTAACATAAATCTTCACTCCTCTCTCTTCCTGCTTCCACTTTCTCCGCAAACGCACGACACTAAAATGCACCTATTTTTAACATTCTATTCTTGTGTACCCCAAAGCTTCAGAAATGCTGCCCTTGGTTCTATAGACGCCAAAGTCTCTGCCTAGTGGGCGAGGCACAGGAGGAATCTGTGGTGAATACGTCAATGGGAGGAAGGAAGACGGGGGAAAAATAAAGACAAGACATGAAGACTCCATAGGGGTGTGGTGCCAGGAGCCAGGAGACATAGGTACCGGTTCCCGCTCTATCATGAACTTAAGTGTGTGACCTGGGGTGAGTCAGGCCTCTTCCTGGGCTACAAGATGATTCTCCAAGGCAGAGCTTCCCATCCTATGTGTAGCGTCAATGGTGTGCTACAGATGGGTAGATGGATGGCAGGTGTGCTGTGAATTACTGACTCCCTTGGCACTCTGAGTGCCTCTTGCCAAGAGGAGCCTCGATGCAGTTTTCTTGGGGAGATCCTGAGCAGTGGAGGGGTTCAAGGACTGCTATCCTAGTCCTCAAGAAGGCATTGGGCACATTGAGCCACACTTACCATGCACCATAGTCTTCTGAGTGTGGCCAAGAAGATGCTCTTCTGCACAGGCATCAGAGCAGTCAGCCGAAGAACTTAACACAACACTAACTATCCTAGAGAAGGTCTGAGACTAGTCGGGCATCTGTGCCCAGGTGCTCAGAAACTCAGCCCAAGATGCAGCCAGTTGAGGACATATGAGTGCAGAAACACAGTGGGGGCTTCCAGTCTTCCCAGCAATAAATAGTAGGCCAGCATTTCTATCTCCACATGTATCAGAAACTTCTATCCATCTGCAGTTGATGGACAAGAAGCACACACAGCCTTCTCCATGCTAACTGCAGGACCACAGCTTTCACAGTGCATGTGCACTAGACGAATTAGACCCTCATTATTATTTTGAAACAAAACATATAGAGAGTTTTGAATTTGAAAAACCTTGGCTTGATCAAAATAAATTCAACAATGATTTGCCAGTATAAGAAAAGAATAAGCTATTAGGGTTTTCAATTTTTAATGTTGCAAATCTTCATATGATTGTAAACAATGGCTTAATTTTTTTTCATCATCCACTTGTGTGAATGAAGGTTGTTGTTTACTGACATCACTAAGAATCTGAAGCGATCTTCACTGAACAGCCTCGATCCGCATTATGTGTAGCCATTTTGAGCATAATATCTGTTGGTCAAAAGACATGTCAGTGGACACAAGTTCAAATTCTCATTTAAATTTTGAAATAATTTTATTTGGAAATTTTATATAAATGTAATATTTCCCTAAGTATTTTTGTTTTATTTTCTATAATACATAGGAATATATAGGAATTCCTATGTTTTATGAAACTTTCCTATAAAATACACATGTAATGTATAATGAAGTTTTTCACTGAGTTTCATTTAATTATTCCCAAATACCCTGCACTTTACTACTTGACCTATATAAATATTTTTATTTTCCATGTGTGCAATACATGACAATGGTTGGGTGCTGTGTTTGGGGGCAGTGGTTCTCAACTGGGGGTGATTTTGCCCCCCCAGGGAAAACTCAATAATGTCTAGAGACATTTTTGGTTGCCATCACTAGGGAGCTGCTTACTGACATCTATTCAGAGAGGCCAGGAAACCCCCAAAACACCCTCCAAAGCACAGGAAAAGCCCCTCAGGAAAAAATTACTAGCCCCCAAAGGTCAGGAGCACCCAGGATAAACTCCTCATTCTAGGGCTCCTCTCATTTTAATGTTCTGACTCTGACTTCTAAGTGTTCTCAGAGCTTAGAGGAGGAAAGGATGGGCAAGACTAGACATGGCCAGGAATCACCAGCTCTCATCTCTTAACTACATCTATAACAGCAGATACAATAGGCAGGTACAATACGGGCAGCACTTCCTCCTGCCCCCCTGGAAATCAGTCCGTGGATATTTTCTTGATATGGTAAGCATTTCAAACAGTACTTGGTAACTTCAATGTCTGCAACCTCAGGACCCCAGGTGAGTATCTGCTTCTCTTCCCCTGCCAGTGGTTTTAAAGTTCCATGTTCTAGAAATGGAATTTTTTGTTCCAGTGAATTGCAACCCATGTCATGTTTTCAACAACTCTCCCTCCCTCTCCCCCACTCTGCCTCTCACTGGGACTAGCTTGGCTGGGATGGTTCTCCCAACAGGCAGGGACTTGCACTGAGCAGCTGCCGAATCTGTCCCTTCTCTGTGCCCTATGATTTCCTGGGAAGTCAAAGGCCACTCTGTCTTTTGGCATTAATGCTCTACCTCTAAGAGCGAACAAACCTTCTTTATCCTCACACTCTGATACACCTACCCTCTTGGGTTTCCTTCCTTCTTTCCTTCCTTCCTTCCTTCCAACTTTAGGATGATTCAAGTGACTGGAGACTAAACTAGTCTGGGCAACCATGCCTCTTTATCAGTATGGGTACTACCACACATTCAGTCAATTTTTATAACAGATTCACATCTGCCACCTAATCCCAAGAGCAGGTTTAATGGAGCATTAGGTATTTTTATTTATCTTGGGACTTAACTGGAGTTGGACCATTCTGTTTATATCTGCTCTTGCATAGAAGAAAGATCAACATTGCCAGGCAGGGTCTTTGCTGTCTAAGTTTAAGCCAGTCATTCCATCTCTGGGGCTTCACATTGCTCCTATGTCAAAGAACAAAACCACAATAACCAGCAGGCTATTGAAATTCTTTTCAACTTTTTTTTTTGTTTTGTAGTACTGAGGATTGAACCCAGGGGCATTCTACCTCCAAGCTACACCCCCAGCCCTATTTTTTATTCTTTATTTTTGAAACAGGGTCTCACTAAGTTGCAGAGGGCCTCACTAAGTAGCTGAGGCTACCTACGAACTGGGATCCTCCGGTCTCAGCCTCCCAGGTACTGGGATTACAAGCGTGCGCCACCATGCCCGGCTATCTTTTCAACTTTTTAAAAAAGAAAAAGGCACTGAAATTTTTTAAATATACCAGTGTTAGGAAATTCACAGTTATATGGTATTGACTCATTGTTAATGTGCCATTTCTACTGAAAGGAGGAAGTTGGTTTTTACAGTTAGAGTCAGGAAATAGTTTACATCCTCTGTATGGTGTAGAGTCCCTGGAAGGTTATGGTCATTGATGTGACCTGTGATAGCACTTTAGAGTTAGTGAAACCAAGCCATTAATTCATTTAAGAAATATATATTTGTCCTGCATTATACTCTTTAGTACAATAATATTTATTTCTATTTTGCAAATGAGAAAACCAAGGCACTAGCTGGTTAAAGGGACTGGTCAAGACAACCTAACAATTTTGTCCAAGGAGGAAGGCAAAGGACAGCAGGGCGTAAGAGGAGCTATGTCCAGAAAAAAAAACCTCCCAACTCTCAGTTTCATGGTTTGCATCCTGTATGTGTGCTTCTCTGGCTAAAAACCCACTGCTGAAGTCAAAGACTCATTCTTTATTGCCTTGTTAAATTATAGTGTTAAGTTATTGATCACGTACAAGACCTCAAGTTAATGTTATTATTTGTAATACTTGATTTATTGTCCTGATTGTTTATGCTACTTGAATTTTGCCTCATACTTCTGAGTCATTCTCATCTGATGGACAGCATCCAATGTTCCTCCAGGATGCCATAACCACCCCCCTTTTAATTTCCTTTCCTTTCCTAACAGATACTTGAGTTGCAGTATCAAGCTTCAATACATGATGACTATTTCAATGATGGAAACTGAGAATCCAGGGAAGAATATGTGTCTTGCTGCTGTGGATCCCAGTGTCGAGGCCTGCTTTTCTGTCTTCTTTCTTTGGGAGGCCACAGGATTGTTCACTTAAGAAGACCCAAGTCCTGGTCCATGTCTGGAACCCAGTGGAAGCCCAACGTGCATTAAAACTCTCACAACTTTGAGACCTCTTAGTGTGCCTTATTATTCAGTCTTCCTGACTTGGAAGGCAGATAAACACATCCTTAGATTTCCATTTATTGCATTTACCTCAGACTTTGGTTCACTAATTAGCTTTGTGGGCATGTAGTCAAGACACTCTGGTGGTGTTGACAAAGAAAGGCAATTTGAAATGTGCCTGGAGAGCTGCCCCAGTTCAAGCTCTGCCTCCTCGCCAGCGTTTGATCTGGGTCTTTTTGTTGCCATCCTAACAGGTAGGTAGTGGTCTGGAATTGTGGTTTTAATTTGCATTTCTCTAATAGATAATGATTTTGAGCTCTTTACAAGTTCTTCTTTTCCATACATATATCTTCTGTGAAGAGCCTTGAAAAAATATATATGTATACACAGACGTATATACAATCATGCATAACAACGTTTTGGTCAAGGTGATAGATCACATCTACAATGAAATATATCACACATATAGCCGAGGTCTAGTAGACTATACCACCAAGGCTTGTGCAAGTACACTCTGTAATGTTTGCAAAATGACAAAATCACCTAACAATGCATTTTCCAGAACACATCCCCTTTCCTTCTGTTGTCATTAAGCTATGCATGTCATTTATCAGATAAATGATTTGCAAACATCTTCTGTTAGCCTACAGATTATCGTTTAATTGTTTTAACAGTGGGTTTTTAAGAGCACAAACTTTAAATTGTGAAGTCCAAGTTATCAACCTTTGTTGTTTTGTGGATCATGCTTTTTTTTTTTGAGGTACTGGGGATTGAACCCAGGGGCGTTCTACCTCCGCGCTACACCCCCTTCCCCTGGCCCTATTTTTTATACTTTATTTTGAAACCAGATCATGCTTTTGATGTCATATCTAAGAAACCTCTGTCTAATCCAAAGTCACAAAACTTTCTTATATTCTTGAGGTTACATGTCTTTAGGTTTTAAATGTAGGTCTATGATCCATTTTTGTATATAACAAAGTTTGTTTTATTGCCTATGGATATTCTATTGTTACAGCACAATATAAAAAAGATCATCCCTTCTCCGCAGATTTTCCTTTGCAGCATCACTAAAAACCAGTTGTCATATACCTGTGTTCTATTTCTGGACACCCCTCCCCCATTCTGATCCATTGATCTAGTTGCCTGTCCTGAAGCCATTCTGAAGATACCTTGATTACTGTAACTTAAATCTGGAAATCAGATAGGGCCACTCCTCCAACTTCACACTTTGCTTTCAAAGTTGTTTCAGCTCCTCTAGGTCATTTGCATCTCCATTTGAATTTTAGAATCAGTTTATTAATTTCCACACAGTCCTTCTCAAGAGGCCCATCAGGCTCCTCTTCCTCCGACTTCCATCCATTCCACTCTCAAAGCACTTCAGAGTGTCCTGGTATCTCTCCAGTTAGGTATCTGCCTCTTGTCTCCTGAAACCTCCTTATATTCGTCTCTGTCTCTTCAGAGCCCAGAACATAGACACTCAAAACATACTGGTTGAACTGCTTGACATGGTCTCCTCACTTGCCCATCTCTGCAGCCCTTCTCTCTGTGCACTCTGTTCCTGCTTCTGTACAGTCTGCCCTGGGCTGATGCTTTCTTCTTTGAGGGCCTTGACATTCACTTTCTGTTTATGTACTTCTTCCAGCTCACTATAAGAAGTGGGTGTCTTTTCTTCTTCAGTTAATTGTATTGCCAGAAAGCTCTGCATCCCTCCAAACCTTCTCCCAATACCTCCTATTTAATGTGGTGACTTATTTGGGTCAGGAAGCAGGCGAGAGCTCACAGTGACAGTCAGAAGACAGCACCAAGAGGGGAAGGACGAGGACTTTGAGGGTGAGCAGAGAACTGCAAGGTGCTGCTTTCAGGCTGGCCCAGAGTCCTGCATCCTCTTGGTATGCACATAAGTAGACCGGGGTTAAAAATTCAAACATGCTGGACATGGTGGCCGGACATGGTGGCACACGCTTGTAATCCCAGTACTTGGGAGGCTGAGACAGGAGGATCACAGGTTCGCAGCCAGCCTCAGCTACTTAGTGAGGCTCTCTGCAACTTAGTGAGACCCTGTTTCAAAAATAAAGAATAAAAAATAGGGCTGGGGGTGTAGCTCAGAGGTAGAATGCCCCTGGGTTCAATCCCCAGTACCTCAAAAAAAAAAAAAAGAAAAAAATTCAAACATGAAGCTGGGCATGGCAGAACATGTCTATAATCTCAGTTCTTGGGAGGTTGAGACAGGAGGATCACAGGGTCAAGGCTAGTCTCAGAAAATTAGCGAGAAAATTAATGAGACCCTCAGCAAATTAGTGAGACCCTGTTTTAAAAAAAATTAAAAGGCCTGAGGGTATAGCTTGGAGATAGAAAGCCCCTGGGTCCAATCCCCAGTAACACACACACACACACACACACACACACACACACACACACATTCAAATATGAAAACCAAGGGAGTTAGAACCACAGGAGTTAAGGGCCAGAAGGAGCATCAAGATAATTGAGTCTTATAGCTGGTTAAAATTTTCTTTTAACAGAGGGTTATACACTTAACTAATAACAAACCCCCTTCCAACTTGGAGCTTTTCTCATTGAAAAAGTTGGAAAGTACAGTTCAGCTTTCATTCCTCTTTTGCACCCCCTCCAGCCACCAAAAACCTACATATATGCACACGCACACACATGTACATGTGCACACCTTGGCAGCCAGAAGTGTCTCTGAAGACTCCTTGGGTCACTGAGGAACAAGAGTGCAATTTGGAAAGCAGCTCCTTCCTGCAGGGAGTCTCTCAAACCCACCAACACTTGTTTCCGTGCCTTTCCCCCTGAATTTCCCCACCATCTTTTCCCTTCTGCTCTCATAGCCTGATAGGTTGAATATTTTCACTTTGAGGAAAGGCACAATTTGAGGATTTTGAGAAGAGATCCACATCTCAGATCCACATCTGGTTCCCTTTCTATTAATGAATCCACACAGCCACCTCTGGTCAAAAGCGCAACATCCATGCTCCACAGATGTGTCTGACTTCTGGGTGTCAGAGTTGCGGAAATCTTCTCAGTGTGGATCCAAATTTTTCTAGACGTGCTGCAGGAATGAGCATCGCTTTTAAGAGTGAATCAGAAACATTTCCAGCTTTTCTCAGAAAGAAAAGTTTGTGTGATCTCTAGATTAAGACAGTTTGAAAAGCTGAGAGGGTGGAGAGATATATTCAGCTTGGAAGGCAAGAAAAGCAACCAAGTCCATTGTGCATGAGTGGTTTTATACCACCATCTAGTGGCAAAAGACAATACTGTCACTATAGTTCAAAAAATGGTTCAATCACCAAATATTTAGTCAAGAGCCTTCAATTTGTCAGGTCTTACACTAGGTACTGGGAACATGACAAACATTAATTACAAAAACCCATATACTAATGTCACAAGGATTTCTCTCCATGTTACTCCTATAGCCATCCCTAGTCACTGTCTTCACTATGACAAAGGTGGGCCAGGCTCTGTGTCCCTCTTATTCTTTAATCAATGACCTGAAATGACCTCAGTCAGCTCAGGGCCTAGAAAATAAAGACCTCACTGGGCATGGAGATTCAAGACTGTAATCCCAGTACTTGGGAGACTGAAACAGGAGGATCTCAGGTACAAGGATAGCCTCAGCAAGAGTGAGATTCTCATCAACCTAGTAAGATCCTGTTTCAAATTTAAAAAAATAATAAAGTCAGGCTGGGTGTATAGCTCAGGGGTAGAAGGACCCTGGGTTCAATCTCCAGTACCATACAAAAAAAAAAGAATTGAGAAGAAAAGAAAACAGAGACCTCTTAAACTCTAAGCTCCTGATGTGGGCATTTCTGGGGAAGTAGAGACTTTTGAAAAATCTCCCTGGGTGATAACCCCCCAGTTGTTGTCAGTTTGACAGTGTTAGAGAGTGATGTGTCTAACTTTGGAGCATTCCCATATACTCTTGAAAAGAGATTCCTGGTCTGGGGGTATAGTGTAGCTCAGTGGTGGAGCACTTGCCTAGCATGTCTGAAGCTCTGGGTTCAATCCCTAGCACTGTGTGTGTATGTGTGTGTGTGTGTGTGTGTGTGAGAGAGAGAGAGAGAGAGAGACAGAGAGACAGAGAGACAGAGAGAGACAGAGAGAGAGACAGAGAAAGAGAGAGAGAGAAGAGAGTCCTATGATGGAAGAGGACATCTATGATATCTTAAAGTGGAAAACCTATCATGTCCAGGACTTAAAATATCTGCTCAGTTGATAAATGTTCTTTCCTTTCAATTTATCATGACTCTACTTTGTAGGTACAGATCAAACTTCATGTGAATAGAGTTATGTGTTTTACCTATAACTGAGAGGAGAAGACCTCTTTGCTGGACATTATGTGTGGTTAGTATGAGCCAGGCAACCGGCTGCTAGGAGATCTCTTACTTTGTTACTGTCTTTGGATTTTTTTAAGCCTAATTTATAAATTACTGGATAAACCAAAGGAATTTCTTGGTTTCTAAGTGATACATTCTAATATTTTTGTTTTGCGATTGCTAAAGTAATACAATAAGTCATTTCTTCCTGATGGCCTTCATTTTTCTCATTGGAAAAAAATGGAATTTGGAAGAATTGGACATGGTAATCAGGTATATTATCCTTTCAGAAAAATGTGTGACATTCCTTAGAGCTTTAGACTACCCAAACTGTTAGCCTAATCTGATCACTTTTGCTTATCAATGAAGTATATGGATTTCAATGTCTGGCAAAATGACACACTAGTTATTGTGTGGGGTCTTCTAGATAAAATATAACCAGATGATTAAGTATACCAGCATAATAAACATAATTTAATGTATCTTAGCACTTAAGGGAGTGAAGGGAAATTTGTGAGCCAGCGAGCAAAAGAGGGAGTTGGAAGCGCGGACCTCACTGCCGAGAGCGTCCCCAATGTAGGCTCTTAGACTCTCGCAGAGTTTGCTCAATAAAATATAGTTCACAACTTCAAAAATCTCCAAAACAAAAGGGCAAAACAAACAAACAAAAAAAAAACCCTACAAGGAATAAGTGAGTGGCGGCAGGAAAAATAAATGAAAGTTGTCAGACAAAGAATGTGAAACAGTCATGCCCCAAAGGCTAAAAGATAATAAAAAATAAGCAAGAAACAAAAGAATATAAAAATGGATAAGGCAGATTTTAGAAAGAACCAAATAAAACTTATAAATTCATCAAACAGCAAATTTAACAGAGCTAAAGAGACAATTAGAAAGTGGGTAGAACTTGAAGGAACTACCTATAAACAGATGGTAGAAGTCGGGCATGGTGGTGCATGCCTGTAATCCCAGTATTTGGAAGTTGAGACAAGAGAATTGCAGGTTCAAAGCCAGCTTCAGCAATTTAGTGAGGCTCTCAGTAACTTAGCAAGACCCTGTTTCCAAAAAGAAAAATAAGTAGGGTAGGGTGTATAGCTCACAGGTAGAATGCCTCTTGGCTCAATCCCCAGCACAAGAGAGAGAGAGAAAAAAAAAGAGAGAGAGAGAAGGAGGAGGAAGAGGTGGAGGAGGAGGAGGAGGAGGAGAGAAAACCTTTCCCTCTATCTTCTGAAGGTTCCGTAACTGAGTCTTTGAAATAAGCTGACAGTAAACAAATTATGTGCATATGCATGGAACCCCAAAACATGAGATTCAAAGAAGATGACTGAAGTTTTATAACATCATAAACTATAGAAAGGAAATGGTTTGGGGGTTCTGGAAAAGTGGCAACAAGTTATGGGAGGGTCAGGGGAGGAAATGTGGTGAATAAAGGTGGCCTGTTATGTAGAAATGAGACATTAGGGTGACAAAAGTTCTCCTAGGAGCCATTCTCCTCTTCATGTAGACACATTTACTTGTGAAAAATCTCCTTTATGGATATGAATTTCTTTTACCAGAGGGCAGTGTTTTAGAGCTACTCCTGTGTATGCAGTTTCTCAAAATAACCAACTGATAGGCCAAAGAGGAACATTTAGGGGTGGTGGAATGAGCCCCAGCAGCTTCTTAGGACAAGATATCTTAACCTGGGGGGCTTAGGACAACAGAAATCTACTGTCTCACAGTTGGAGGCTAGAAGTGCAAAATCAAGCTTTGAGCAGGGCCACACTCTCTGGAGACTCTAGGGCCAAGTGTTTCCTGTCCTTCTCTCTGCTTCTGGCATTCCTGGAAATCCTCGTCGCTCTAAGCCCCACCACCTCCATCATCACGTGGCTTTCTCCCTGTGTGTCTGTGTCTCTGTGTATCCTCTCCTCTAAAAGTACACCAGTCAGATGGGTCTAGGGGCCCACCCCTAAATGACCTCCTCTTAACTAATTACACTTGCAACAACCCTGTTTCTAAATAAGGTCACATTCTGAAGTTCAAACATGTGAATTGGAATGACACTGTCCAGGTGGTACATGGGCTTTGGGTTCAGATCTTGGTTCAGTTACCATTTAGCTGTGTGACATTGAACAAGCTGTTGGCTCCTCTGTAAATAATGACAGAAATACTAACCCTGCGGGCCTTTTGTGAGGATGTTTTTTCTTTCACTGTCAAAAATTTAATACTTAACAAATTTAAAGAGTGGGAAAAAGGACCATAGATGCTGAACCAAAACATGCCATTTAAACAAAGAAACCTTTGGGGCACACGCTATCTATTCTTTTCTCTCTGACATTATATTTAGTACCTAGTAGAAAGTCTAATTTAGCTCAGGGGACACTGGATTGCGGTTATCTGATTCTTTCTGATGCAAGAGGTAACAGTTGGGTCACTTTCAGTCCCATGCTAGAGGCACAGAAGATATGTACTATTTTATCTAGAAAGTACCTGTCTCATGTAAAAATACCTGCCACTAATCTTCTCATTTCTTTCCCTGCTTTGTGCAAGACTGACTTTCCAAGTTTATTTTAACTTGATCTCAAGTATGTTCACGTCTTTTGGTTAATAGGCTATAAGATCTACTTGGCAGAAAGTAGCTGCCTCATCAACCTATTTCAACCTTTCTTCATTAAGGCCAGGTAGTATGGATTTAAGGTGTGTTATGTGGGAAGGTTATGATTCACTTATTTGAAACCATTCACATTTTAGAATGTATTATTATTATTTGTGGTACTGGGTATGGAACCCAGGGGCAGTCTACCTCTGGGCTACACCCCCAGACCTATTTTATTCTTTTTACTATTTGGAAACAGAGTCTCACTAGGTTGATGAGAGCCTCACTAAGTAGCTGAGGCTGGCTTGGAGCCTGCGATCCTCCTGTCTCAGCCTCCCAAGTACTGGGATTACAAGTGTGCACCACCATGCCTGGCTTAGAATATATTATAAATTAATTATTAAAGGGGGAGGAAATTGTGAGAGGAGGAAGGAGGTTGAGGAGAATTGCAGAGCCTGGCTCACTACAGGGTATGTATGATTTTTATCTGGGGAAAGAAGGGAAATGAGAACTTCACAGAAGTTACATATTTGACACCTAAGAAAAAGGCTCCAGAGACAATAGCTGTGATACTTACTTTTGCATCATGTTCCAAGTGCTCCTCTAAAAATGTCCACATGCATGTGTTGACAGACACGTAAATAAATATAAACAGAATGTGAAACACACACTCAAGGAACCTCATGATCAAAGCTCACAGTCTAGCTCTCCTATTTCTTTTTTTTTTTTTTGTGGTACCGGGGATTGAACCCAGGGGCATTCTATCTCCGAGCTACACCCCCGCCCTATTTTTTATCCTTTATTTTGAAACCGGGTCTCACGAAGTTGCAGAGGGCCTAAGTACTGAGACTGGCTGCGAACTTGTGATCCTCCTGTCTCAGCCTCCCAAGTACTGGGATTACAAGCGTGCACCACCACGCCTGGCCCTAGCTCTCCTATTTCTTAGCTTTGTGATCTGAAACCATGCAAGCTCATGACTATTAGGGGTAATAAGAGTATCTATGGTAGTTGTAAAGATTAAGTTAGCAACTACATATAAAACACCTAGAATATTGCTTTAAAAAATAGATTTTTTTTAAAAAAAGGCCCTTCCAACTGATTCACTTTTTTTCAGCCAAAGACATAAAGTTATTGTATTTATGTTTGTTTGTTCTTCAGAATCTCATTATGATTTTTACTTTGGAATAGTAGGTTATACTGAACTGATGATCCAAGATAATTCATTTCCAGCTAAATCTATGTCAAATAAAAGAAAGCAACCCATTTAAATAGAATGTACTGATATTTGGTAATAGATGCTATAGCTTTTTAGCAGTGCTGAAAACAAAAAACAAAAAATGATGGTAATGCCTAAAAAGCAAAGTCTCCATTGAGGAAGAGACTGGCAGAGTTTTTACTAGTACCAAAGTAAAAACAAATTTTAAAGGCATATTCTGTCTTGTTGTTGGTTTTGTTTCTATCTTTCTTTATCTTTTTTTTTCTTGGCAGTGCTGAGGTTTGAGCCCCATGCTTGGCACGTGGTAGGTAAGTGCTCTACCCCTGAACTACACCCCAGCCCATTGTTGTTTTTAATCAGGAAGACAAACAATGTAGATAGGAACAAGTTTATCTTTTGGGGAAAATGTCTAGTCAAATACCACATTTTTTGTTGGGAGGTAACCCACAGAGACACTACAGATTCCAGAGTCTAATTGAGAGGTCATTATTCCGGCTGGGACTACACAAAGAAGTGCAGTCCCTAGCCCCTGTTGATGGCCACTTATATAGAAAGAAACCACAATTTCTTAAAGTCAAAAGTTCAAGTTCACATAATTTTAGAATGATGGAAAACATACCATCTGAGACCAAACAATATATATTTATCTTACATTTGACATAGCTTGGATTTTCTGCATCTGCGTCAGCAAAGCGGGAATACAGAAGCCAAGGTTAAGCATTATGCGACATCAGCAAAGTTCACGGCGACCTTGTCTTAAACCAATCATCTGTGATAGTTGGTCTTGTTGGTTTGTCAACTTGACCCACCTAAGATCACGTGACTTTGGTTGTGTAACAGCAGATTGAACTGGAAGTCCTGCCTTAAATGTGGGTAGCAGGGTTCTGATAGGTGCAGGACTTAGATAAAAGAAGGAGAAAGCCACGTAGAGGGAGCCGCGACTCTTCCTGAAGAAAACGCATCTGCTCTCATCTGAGATCATCGGTCTCCAACTTTGCCGTTTCCTTGAAGAGCTTCTTGATCTTCTGCTCTCGTCTGAGATCGTCGGCCTCCAGCCTTCGAACTGAAACTTCACCATCATTTCTCCGAAGAGCTTCCTTATCTTCACATCTTGGACTGGACTGAATTGGTGGTTGCTTCAATCCTAAGGCTCCAGCTCTTAGACCGCCCAACCAGGTACTGATTCCTCTGATTCTTCACGTGCAGTCGAAACTCAGGACTACATTGTGAGCTGATCTAATAAACCCCTTTTTTTATATATTCATTCTGTGAATTCTGTTAATCCAGTGAACCCTGACCAATACATCATCTTAGTTCCTGTTTTTCTTAGTGGAGCTTATGGCCTTGGAGTGCTCAGGGTAGCAATATGGAGTAACTAGTGCTAAGGTCTAGGCACACTCTATCACATTTTATACAAGTCTTTTGCTTCCATCTGTTAGCAAATGGTGGGCTCCCTGAAAAACAGTGTCCTACATCTAAAATGAATAACAAGATCACAAGACCTGTTGAGTCTGACCACAGGAGGAAGCATATTCTCACATTCACTTTGTTCTTAGCAACAGGCTAGACAGGATGGGCTATTGAAAAAAATAAAGAATGACAGACTCTTGGATTAACAGAGCTGGGACTCATAGAGAAAGCCAGATGGGGATGCATCGTGAATGGACTGACTACCCAGAATACTTTTTTTCAAAGTGTACTATTACTATAGTGATCACAGATAATAACAGTAAGTCCTGTGTGTTTTCATCAGAGACGATACCCGTATAAGCTCTGGGCCCTATTATCAGCCCCTTTCTTCCTCCAAGATATGTAGAAACATAAAATAGAGCACTATGACTATTTGGGGAAAAGATACTCACACACACTCTATACATATATATTAATAAATAATTATAAATCTACATTATAATATTTTTAAAAAATTTTAAACATAAATCTAATTCTCTTTCACAAAAGTAGAGTGGCCAAGCACATGGTGATAATATGAACAGGTAGCATTTCTATCAAGCTGAGAATGTGTCAGACACTGATCTAAGCATGTGTGTACTAACTTAATCCTTACTACAATGCACCGGGTGCACACTGTTGTTATTGAAAATTGAAAAACTATGAAACTGAGTGCAGAGACATTAAATAACTTGCCCAAGCTCACATAGCAAGTAGCAGAGTTGGTAGTTAAACCTGGAGAAACTGTTGTGGAATCTATAATCTTAGCCTCTGCACCACACCACTCTTAAAGGCAGGGATAGGAGGAGATACCACTGAGCATATTCCTGTTGACCACGACACACATTACAGCCTTGAAAAACCCCACTGTGTTCTGAAAAGAGAGCTGTGCGGTTGTGATTTCTGACTCTACTTTTTCAATGTATTCATCCAATAATGATGGAATACCTACTATATGACAAGCACTATTACACATATTTGGAGAGAACAATGAAGCCTTCTGCCCCTACAGAATTTACAATCTACAGAGGAAGGTTGACAATAAACATGCAATCAGTTCCTATCTACTGATGTCTGGTTGCAGTATCCACTATAGAAAAAGCTGGGTGGGAGGCCAGAGGGCACCTAGGGGGCTACCTAAGTCGAGCTGGCAAGGGAAGGCCTCTATGGGAAGGTGACCTTTTAGCACAGACATGAGGAGGTCACGAGGGAACCCTGTGATGAGGGGCTCTCAGGCCACACTTCTTGGGTCAGAATCCTGGTTCTGTGTGAACTAGGTCAAGCTTCTAGAACTTTCTATGCTATGAGTTCCTTATCTATAAAATGGAAATGGTTGTAATTTCTACATGGTGTTGTAAGGATTAAATGGTTTATCTGTACATTAGTTGATTTTCCATTGCTATAATATTTTAAGCTGGGTTCTTTAAAATGGGAAAGTTGACTTAGCTCACAATTTTGGAGGTCCCAGAGCACGGCACCAGCACCTGCTGGTTCTAGCAAGGGCCTTCGGGCCACATCACCTCCTAGCGGATGGCAGCATGGAGGAAGCACATGTGTGAAGGCGAGACCACCTGGAGAGGCAGGAAGCCAGGCTTGCGCTCTCACAGAAGTCTGGCATTAATCCTTCCCAAGGGTGATGCCCCCAGTGACCCAATTACCTCCCACTAGGCCCCGCCTCCTTAAGCTCCACCTCCTCAGCCGCACCACACTGAAGACCAAGCCTCCAGTACGTGTCCCCCAAGGGGGCGAACCACATCTAAATCACCATAGCAAGCTGTTAACATCCACTCTATTTATTTATTTATTTATTTATTTGCAGTACCGGGGATTGAACCCAGGGGCGTTCTACCTCCGCGCTACACCCCCGGCCCTATTTTTTTATACTTTATTTTGAAACCGGGTCTCACGAAGTTGTGGAGGGCCTCACTGAGAGAGAGAGAGAGAGAGAGAAAGACAGGGAGAGAGAGAGAGAGAGAGCTGAGGCTGGCCGCGAACCTGGATCCTCCGGTCTCCGCCTCCCAGAGTACTGGGATTACAAGCGTGCGCCACCACGCCCAGCTTAACATCCACTCTAAGACCACATTCCCCCCACATTTTATCATCTCGCAATCGAGAACTTGGAATGAGTAGGGCTCACACTCCTGGATGGCCATGCAGCAGTCCTGATGAAGTTGTTATTGATGACTTTCAAGCTAAGACTGCTGTAGGACACCTGCATGCCACGGACGATTTAAGGACTATTTTAGGAAAAAACACAAATCATGATGATTGGAAAATGTTCTGTGTGACACCTTGTAGTAAGATCCAGAAAGCCCGAGAATCAAAACTGGGGAATGAATATCAGCATTTTAGAAGAAAATACTGACACTGGAATCCTAGAGTGGAGTTCTCTGTAAGAAACCTGATATGGTGAATCTCTTGATGGCTCTGGCACTATTATTTTGTAGAAAAACCTAGACTTTGATAACTATATCAAAGCTAACTGAGATTAGACAAACTCCAAATATGTAAAGGAGTTTTAGGAGTAAATTAGATAATTTATTTTACTTGCATTTTCCTTTTTATATGTGATCGCTCATTTTAAAAATTGCTTCCAAATAAGGGCCATCTTTTGATTAGAACACGACAAACATTCTAAGTGGCAAGAAAGCATTGCTCATATCTAATTGGCAGCATTTTTGTTGTTGTTTCTTAGTGGCTCATAAAATTATAATGCATCTTTCACAGGATGCATCTTAGAGTCAATGAAATGTCGGTAAGACTTTTAGGATAGTGCCTGACAGTAGTATACTTTCGATAAGCAATCGCCAGTATTTCTCAGTTCTTTGGGGGACAGTGGTGCTCACCCCTATGTTTCACTGCTCCTCTACATCCTTTACCTTATAAGTAAATCCTCTTTCATTAGACCCATATGACAACTTTCTAATTAAGGCACAAGACCTAGCAGGCCATCAGTAATTACTTATTGACTAAATGAAAGAATGACTAGGTTACTGCTGAACCGCTTCCTACTTCAGAGAACTGGTTAAGAAGGTTCTGTTGCCTCTCTTACGTCTGTCCAATGCCAGAAGCTACCCTAAAATTAGACACCTTCCTTTCACACCCAGAACTCCACAATATCATTAGCCCTTTAGCTGGCATATCTCTCCTAGAACCTGGGCTGGGATGGGGCAGGAAAAAGCCCCTTTCCCTGGACATGGATGCATTTTATGCTCCCAAATCCTACCACATCTAACTGTATAGATTTGCAGTATATGCAAATTCATATACTGAAAAGTTTAGGACAACTAAGGAAAACAATTTGAGCTTAAATTATACCCTCCCTTCTCACCATCTTTTGGAAGTGAGGCTATAGCTTAATTTCAGAGAAATAAAATTAATTCTTATCTCTTAAAATGTTAAGAGCAGAGGTCCTAGAATCAATTATAGAATTGGAAGAATATTTTTCTAGTTATTTTTTCCACCTCATTTTACCAGTCTTCATCCACTTCGTGTATGTACAATAAATAAATAAACGTGAAAATAAAATGAATAAATAAGTAAGCATGAGCATTGAAGAGATTTTAAAATACCTCTGAGTTGACAAGAGAGTGTTCCAAGGAATTTGCAAGAGAAGTAAGTGAGGGTCTTTGGGAAGAGGACACTGGTCCCTCTTCTCCTTAGGTTTAACTCCAAAGTGGTGGATGGAGGGGGTAATCATATAGTCAGAAGAATTTAGCAGTTTGGAACAGTGGAGGCCTGGGTGCTGCTTCCCACCTGTTCTAGAAGGCAGCAAGCACCCGTGGTTCCCCACATCACCCTGGCTCTGGGAGTAGAGAGGAGATGCTGTATGAGGCCCGCAGGCTGGTGGACCACAGGCAGACTCTTGGCGCCTTCACCCACTGACTGACCATTGAGAGGAGCAACCTGTTTCTGGTGTAGCCCAGAGTATCTTGGATGTGACGCTGGAAGATAGAGGAGCTGGGGGCACATGGGGGCCAAGACAAGTCTCCCATCACGCCATTGTCATGAGGCTCTGAAGGCCCCCCAAAACCTAGAGGCTGTATCAGAGAAAGAACAGATTCGTGCAAAACTGTAAAGTGGTAGCATCTTCCCTACATCAGTTAAAAAAATCTAAGATGGCAAAGTTTACTCTGAATTGGCATCATCGTGTCCCACTATTGATGGACTAGGATTTTAAGGAAGTAAGCCATATTTAGTTCTAAGGGAAAGAAAAGTAGTATTTCCTATATACCTAAGCAAGAAGATTGAAAAATCCTACCTGCTGTATATCCTGAGAAAAGACATTAATTTGGAGGAATTATAGGTGGTGGAAGCACTGTAATCTAAATGTATTATGAGTAAGAAAATTTCTTTAATTAGCAAAGAGTTTCCCTGCTCTTGTAGTCAGTTTCTTAGAGCAATATAGACCAAGGTGCTATCAGAATCATTAAATATATATGCATATATATATATATATATTCTTATTTCCAAAGGTAGAACTCTAAATTAATTTTTTTTTTCAATTTAGTGATGTGCCTGCTTTTTACTGTGTGCATTGAGGAGTTGAGGGATATAGCGGAGGCATTAACATACTAGAGGAATATCTAGGAAGCTTGCTCCCTCACCCCCTAAAACATATAAATTCTTCCAACTATGTAGGAATTCCAGCAAAAGATTGACATGTACCAAGGATCCATAGAGAATTGAAATGTAAGTTTTGAGGAAGTGTTATGAGATGATTTGCAAAATGTAGAGTCACGTGTGCTACACGTGGAGGAAAAGGTGAATGCTAAATCGTGTGGAGAAAACTTGAGGATTGCAAAAGGAGCGTGGGAGTTAATCTCTAAAATTCCTGAGCAACTCTGGACCTGCCCAGGAAGTCAGGGATGGTCGTGTCAACAAGAAAGTGTTTCATTCAACAATAAGGATTGTCATAAGCAAAACTGAAAAGCAGAATGTTATAAATTGGGAGTTTCTTGATTTTGTAATTTTTGCTATTAGCCCACATGAGACTCCGTTAAGACATCTGTGACAAGATGAGGCTTGGCCTCTCACTTTTGATCATTGCCTGGAGGGAGTCTGAGCCTTGCCTCTTAATGAATAATGGGTAACACGTGTCCCAGAATAGAGAAACAGGCTGCACACATTCATGAGCACATCTTCCTTGTCTTAATGGCCTTTGCTTCAAAAAGCAAGGCAGCTTGAGAGATGGCCAGTGGTGGGTGTTGTGGGACTTCCTTTAGCAGCACCAGCACAAAGAAGTGTCAAGTTTTGTCTTTTGTTCTTGTTTTTGTTTTTTCTTGTTCTCATCTGAACTTCTTACAATCTTTGGGTTTTAGAAGTATGTTTAAATTAAGATAATATTTTTTTTGTGGTACCAGGGATTGAACCCAGGGGTGTTCTACCCCGAGCTACACCCTCGGCCCTATTTTTTATATTTTATTTTGAAACCAGGTCTCACAAAGTTGCAGAGGGCCTCACTAAGTAGCTGAGGCTGGTCGCAAACCCGAATCCTCCGGTCTCTGCCTCCCAAGTACTGGGATTACAAGCGTGCGCCACCACACCTGGCTAAAAAAATATATTTTAAACTCTCTCTCTCTGTTTTCGAATCTTCACCAGTTTTACCAATAATGTCCTTCTTCTATTCCAGGATCCAGTTCAAGATTCCATATTGCATGAAGTTATCCTATCTCTAAAGCCCCTCCTAATCTCTATGACAAAAACTTTTAGTAACGGTTTTGTTATTATTAAGTTTTAATCTACATAAATTACTCAGAGCTGATAACCATAATAAAGCACAGTTCCTAAATAATATTACACTACTTCAAGTATAGTTTAAGAAATGTATAGCCCCTGTTTCCAGTCCCTCCCCCATATTTGGTGCTATGGCTGTCACGCATTTCACTTTGACATCTGCCATAACTCATCACGCGTACTTTTGCTTTAGACAGCCAATTATCTTTTAGAGTGATTAAAAATTAGGGAAAAAGCCTTCATGTTTACCTTTATTTTCACCATCTTCTTTTCTGATATGCATCAAAGTCTTGTTCTGGTAATGTTTTTCTTCTTTCTGAAGAGCTGTCTTTGAAACATCTTGCAGTGCAGGTCTGCTGATACTGGATTCTTTTGACTTTTATTTGTCTAAAAAAAATTATTTCTCAGTCAGGTGTGGTGTCACACACACTTGTAATCCCAGTACTTAGGAGGCTTATACAGGAGGATCACAGGTTCGAAGACAGCCTCAGCAATTTAGCAAGGCCCTCAGCAACTTAGTGAGACCCTGTTTCAAAATAAAAAATAAAATAGGACTGGGGGTGTAGCTCAGAGGTAGAATGTCCCTTGGGTTTAATTCCCAGTCACACACACACACACACACACACACACACACACACACACACACAAAAGGATTTCTCCTTCAGCTTTAAAATGAGTTTTCACTGGGCATGGGTTTATAGTTTTTGTTTTTGATTGAGCACTCCAATGGCATCACTCTATTGTCTTCCAGCACATATAGACCATGGCAAGGAGTCTGGTGTAACTTTTTTCTTTCTTTCTGTGTATGTCTTTCACTGTATGACTGTTCAGAGACCGCCTTTACAATTTTATCTTTATCTTTTATTTTCAGCAGTCTGAATACTCTCTCTCTCTCTCTCTCCCTCTGTGTGTGTGTGTGTGTGTGTGTGTGTGTGTGTGTGTGTGTGTGTCTTGCTATTTTTATTTTTATGCTTGGGGTTCTCTGAGCTTCTTGGATCTATTGTTTGACATATTTTTGTGGGAAAATGATTGGCTTTTATCTCCTCAAATACTTTTTTCTACCTCTTCTCTCTCTTCTTCACTGAGTTCCAATTACATGAATGTAATTATATTCTCGTGTGTGTGTGTGTGTGTGTGTGTGTGTGTGTGTTTTGCTGTGGCTTTTTTTATGTTTCAGTGTGGATATTTTCTTAAAGTTCTCTGATTCTTTCCTTGACTGTATCAACTCTCCTTCTCCTGATAAGTCCATTAAAGTAATTTTTTTATCTCTGTTGCCATAATTTTTATTTCAAGTATTACAATTTGCCTTCCTCCTTATTTGTAATTCCTTGCTTTAACATTTGTATCTGTTTATATATGTTGTCCATATTTAAGTAAAGTAATAATCATAGTTAATATGAATTATGAATTCTTATCTTATAGTTTCCAATATCTCAAAGTCTGATTCTGTTTATTGCTTTGTCTTTTGATGGTGGCTGTTTTATTTATCTTTTTATTGCATGTAATGTTGATATGGTATGTTGAACAGTAGATGCTAAGATAAATAGTATTTATCCCTACAAATTGCTTTGTCTTTTGATGGTGGCTGTTTTATTTATCTTTTTATTGTATGTAATGTTGATATGGTATGTTGAACAGTAGATGCTAAGATAAATAGTATTTATCCCTACAAATTACTTTGTCTTTTGATGGTGGCTGTTTTATTTATCTTTTTATTGCATGTAATGCTGATATGGTATGTTGAATAGTAGATGCTAAGATAAATAGTATTTATCCCTACAAATTGCTTTGTCTTTTGATGGTGGCTGTTTTATTTATATTTGTATTGCATGTAATGCTGATATGGTATGTTGAATAGTAGATGCTAAGATAAATAGTATTTATCCCTACAAATAGGAATACCTTTTCTCCCATCAGGTCATTAACGTTGGGATCAGCAAGTCAGCTGGGTTTCTGTCTTGCTGTTACTTCAGTGTCCCACCAGTTTAATTCCTCTAGCATGACCATATGCTTAAGGTAGGGGCTGGTTTGCCTGATGGTTCTGTTCACTGTATCTCTTCAACTCAGCCCTCAGCCCTTCTCGTGCACCTGCCTATGGGAGAAGTTGTCTGTCTTATCCTCTTGCCTTTCATCAATGGTAGACCTCTACTACATGTTACTGGTGCTTGCTAGCATGGAGGTGGGGTGTTCTCTGTTGCCCTGCTTCTGCCTCATTCTTAGATAAGTCCTATGTTAAGGGCCTCAGAGTTTGGGCTTTCTTGGCAATCTTGTCTCCCCCACAGAGTAGGACACCTTAAATGATCCAAGCCCAGTTCAGTTTCCTACCCCTTTTCAGGTTAGAGAGAAGTTTGTTTTCCCTTTCATAAATGTAAATGGATCTTCAGCTATCCCCTGAGAAAAGAGGGTTTTCAGCCTTTCCAATAACAACTTCAGTCTTCTCCTCAGGGGCGGAAGTACCAGAGAGGATTTTGTGTTTTTCCCATAACAGTGGCTATTCCCCTTGACCAGGAAAAAATTTAGATTTTTTCCATAGGAAATAAATCAGCATATTAAAGAGATATTTGCACTCCTGTGTTTATTATGGAATTATTTACAAGAGCCAAGGCATAGAATCAATCTAGGTATCTATTAACAAGTGAAAGAATAAAGAAAATGTTCTGTATACATAATGAAGTATTATTCAGTCATACAAAGAATGAAAGCCTATCATTTGTGGCAAAGTGAATGAAACTGAAAAATAATATGCTCAGTGAAATAAACCATAGCCAGGAAGACAAATGCCATAGGTTCTCTCATAAATGGAAGCTAAAAAATTCACTTAAAGCAGAAGAGAGTAGTGATTACTAGAGATTAGGAAGGGTAGTAGGGAGGGGGGATAGAAGAAGTTTAGATATAATAAGTATCAAAACACAGTTGCAAGCCGGACGTGGTGGCACACGCTTATAATCCCAGTACTTGGGAGGTTGAGACCGAATGATCCGGGTTTGCGGCCAGCCTCAGCTACTTAGTGAGGCCCTCCACAACTTAGTGAGACCCGGTTTCAAAATAAAGAATAGAGAGGAGGAGGGAAGATGGCGGCAGAGTAAGGACACCGAGAGGAGCCTGTCTCTAAATTCTCTCGGGTGCTCCAAACGGAACAGCCATACAAATCCCACACGACTTCCGTGGGGGATAGCAACTAAAGATAGTAACATTTAAGAATACATAGAAGCCCACTGATTAATACACAGACAGAAAAAGGGAGGCGAACAAC